>PVHT020000178.1:2713917-2824800 GCA_004024745.2 Catagonus wagneri | reverse complement strand
CCCTTTTTTTTTTTTTTTCCTTTTTATGGCCGCACCTGCGGCATATGGAAGTTCCCAGGCTAGGGGTCAAATTGGAGCTGCAGCTGCCGGTCTACGCCATAGTCACAGCAATGCTGGATCCAAGCTGCATCTTCGACCTACACCACAGCTTGTGGCAATGCCAGGTCCTTAACCCACTGAGTGAGGCCAGGGATGCAACCCACATGCTCACAGACATTATGGATTATGTTGGGTTCTTAACCCACTGAGCCACGATGGGAACTCCAGGGATTCCTTAGTGAAGGAACCATACGTGGTCGCACCTTTGTGGTCCTCACAGCATAACGAGTGTGGGCTAGAGAATAGCTACATGACTCCACAAACAGATGTGACACGTAAGCAGAAATTAGGGCCACGCAGAAGAGGACCCTGATACTGGAAAGTCAGAGAAGGCCTTTCCAGGAGAGCTGCTATCTGAGTGGAGACCTGAATGATGAAGGTGGGGACAGTAGCCTAGTAGCCTTCTGGTTTGCGCAGAGGACCTGAGGTGGGAGGGCACACAATACCGATGCAACAGCAGACTAGAAAAGGCAGGAGCCAGGGTTAAGAGTAGTGCAAGATAAAGCCGAAGAGATTGGCAGGGGTCAGATTACATGGGGGCCATGCAGATGCTTGAGGCATTTGGTCATTATCTCCTGGGGCACCGCAGGAGGGTTCTGAGCATGCAGGGGACATGATCTTTATTGGGTGTTAACAGACTCCCTGTGGCTGCTATCAACACGGAGTGGGAGATAGACGCTGGTAGTCTGGCTTGGGGCAGAGCCTGAGGAGCAGGGTAGAGGGGAGGGGGCGGGTTTGAAAGTAGAACCACAGGACGTAGAGGGGAGGGGAGGAGAGGTCCTGGCTGATCTCCCCCCAACCCCCTTTCTCTGTGCAGCATTAGTAGGTAGGGCTTCTGAGAGACCACTTGATTATGACTGATGAAATGATCTCTGGGTGATGGGGAATGATGGCTCTTTGCCCCATGGGACAGAGGACAGCCAGTGGTATGGAGCACATATCCCCAGCACAAGGCCAGGGACTGGTATGGAGCACAAGAAACAGTTTATTTTGCAGGTATGCCACAGACACTGACTCCAGGCCCTGTTCTTGACACTGGGGATATGGTAATGGCCAAAAAGACAAAAATTGCTGCCCTTGTGTAGCTGACAATTGTGGAGGGAATGATGAACACTAAATAAGCAGAGAACTATGATTAATAGTTAGCAGGTGATAAGTGCTAAGGAGAAAGACGGAACAGGAAAGAGGATGGAGAGTGGTAGGGCCGGGGTTGTTGTCATTTTGAGTAGGGTGGCCAGGGAAGGCCTCGATCACTAAGAAGATGATGCTCGGCAGCTGTCTGAAGGACTTGACGTGAACCCTGTGGCTATTTGACGAAAGAGCATTCCAGGCGGTGGGAACCACAGATGCAAAAGGTTTTGCTTTATACCAGGAGAGGGGTGCAGCTTGGGGAACAGTCTAACCCAGGAGGGTCTGGTTTTGACTCAGGTGTTCGCCGGAGCCCTCTGGCAGCAGGTGTAAAGAGTTTGGGAAGACAGGCTAGACGGGAAACGGGAGGCAGTTGCTGTGGGGTTGGCGGGTGAGGGCAGTAAAGTAGGAAGAAGTGCGCTGATTCTGGAGGCTCTGTCTTGGTCAATCCTGTACCTACAACATCCAGAAGTGTGCCTGGCACGTAGTCGGAGCTCAATAAATAGTTGTTGAATAAAGAACTGAATGATGATAGGTTGAGAAGCCCATGAGTGTTCTGGTATCTGATTCGCCCATTTCCCCACTTTCTTGTCTCGCGAGGAGTGGAGACATTATCCGAGAAGCTGGTCTGAATAAATTTCCGGGACCCTCCGAGAGAACGTGCTGTGCTAGGCGGCACTTGCTCATCACTTCCGGTCCCAGACCTCACCCTCTTCGCTGTACTTACTCCACAGCAACCCCAGCACCTGCCCCCGTCTCTGCTTCAGCACCGGTCTCCTCTCGGGCACCCCTGCGGCCAGAGGACGACATTCTGTACCAGTGGCGGCAGCGGCGGAAGCTTGAACAGGCTCGAGAAAGCCAGGGTGATGGAGCCTGGGTGCTGCCTGGGACCCCTGGCCTCACCACTACGGTGAGAGGTGGGGAGAGAGGAGCCTGAGGGGGCTGGAGGGGGATCCTAAGGAAAGTTGGAAGAAGGGATAGTCTAAGGGGGGCTGAGGACCCTCTACCCTTTCTCTCCCTCTCAGGTCCCCGTCCCCATCTGTCGACAGACTTCTGCCCCTACGGAGACCCCTAGTTTCCTAGGAACCCAGCGTAACAGCCTCCCACTTTGGGGCAGTGTGGCTTCGCCTTTTCCCTCAGAGGCCTTCTCTGTGGAGAGGGCTCCTATTATCCCAGGGTTCTCTCCTCCCATCTTTTGGGGCCCCAGTCCCCATGGATTTTTCTGGGCACCGCAACCCAGTCCCTGGCTATCTCTTGGGGCCATTCCTCCCATGCCCCCTGCCTCCACCACGGCCCCCCAGGCCTCCACTTCTTTGCCTCCAGCCTCAACCCCCACACCCCCTGCCTCCACCCCTGCGCCCCCTGCTGCCCCCCAAGGCCTGCCCACCCCTGCACCGAGCAGCCCCGCCGAGCCCGAGAGGCAGCGCTCCAAGCCTCGGAGAAGCAGAGCCCCAAGCCGGGAGTCTGCTGGGCGAGTTACGGCAGCTGAAGGAGGGCCTGGCCCGCAGCTCAAAGGCGCCCTGGGCCAGGTTGTGGCGGCTCGGCTGTTTCCGGACGGCCTGGAGGACACGCCCCCTCGGCCTGAGAGTCCGCATCGGCCCCAGGCTGAATCTCGGAAAGTCAAGTCAGCACCCTTTCAATCCAGGGTTACGTCCCCTCGCTCAGAGGTCATAGCCCCGCTCTCTGAATCATGGTGTCCTCAGGCAGAGACCCCGCCGGCTCGGCCTAAGGCTGAGTCTCAGAACGTCAAGGCCATGCTCCCCCTAGCGGGATCAGTGCCGCGGAAGGACAAAGACACTCCCTTGGCGGAAGCTGGCGGTTTGCTGCCAAAGGTCCCGCCCCCTCCAGCTGAGGAGGAGGCCAGTCTTGTCAAGGCCCCGCCCCCTCCGCTCAAGGCGGGGTCTCTTGAGGTTGTAGCCACGCCTTCAACTGCCGCTGGTCACTCCCCCTCAGAAGACCTGCTCTCCCAGGCCGCCAGACTTCTAAAGGCTGCAGAAGGTGAGCTGGAGTTCGCTGATGCGCGTGGCTGACGGCTGGAGGGATCTAGATGGCGCGCCGGCACCCTATGAGTCCAGCCTTCTGAATTTCTCTCTTTTCCTCCCAGACTCCGACGGCAGCGAGTTCCAAGACGACCCTGTACTGCAGGTGCTAAGGGTTCAAAGGGCGGAGCTTCGGCGACAGAAAAGGTGACTATAACCAGAATTTAAAATACCAGGCCTCTGAACCCTTTGAGACCCCTAGTTGGTGCCCACGTCTCCAGAGCTCTTTTCTCAGAACCGTACACAGCCCCACACCTGAGGAAATACCTCAGCCACTACTTCCCTGGCTTTTTTCCAGGAAAGTGGATGCCCAATTATCCTGCCTGCTGGGCCACACAGAAGACCCAGGGTCTTGGTCTCCTTCAGCCAGGTCACCCCCCAGGTCCCCAAGAATGCGACTGTGGAGGGAAGGAGACTCTCTTGGGGCTGGACAACTTTGAATTGTACAAGTTCTATTTTTCCTAATAAATTTTTTTTTCAGGTTACTGGTTACCTCTGAGAAAAGAATTGTTCTGGAAAGGTCAAGGGTCATGCTAATTTAGGGAATGGGTTCCCTCCCCCAACACACACACATACCCTAGCTCTGCCCAGCCCTACCTCACCATAGTTTCTGACCATTGAAACAAAATCTCTTCTGATTTCATCCTCTTTGAGGGCAGGAGAGGGGTTCTAGGCAAGACTTGGGGCAAGGAGGGACTCACCTTGTCTAAATCTTTAAGAATGGATCCTCCTGGAGTTCCTGTTGTGGCTCAGCAGTAAGGAACCCGATTAGTATCCATGAGGTCACAGGTTCAAATCCTGGCCTCACTCAGTGGGTCTAAGGATCTGGTGTGGCCCTTGCCGTGAGCTGTAGTGTAGGTCACAGACGTGGCTCGGATCTGGCGTTGCTGTGGCTGTGGTGGTGGCCAGCAGGTGTAGCTCCAATTCAAACCCTAGCCTGGGAACTTCCATATGCCATACTTGTGGCCCTTAAAAAAAAAAAGATCCTCCTGGAAGTTCCCATGTGATGCATCGAGTTAAGGATCTGGCATGGCCCCAGCTGTGGCCTATTTGACCCATGACCTGGGAATTTCCACATGCTGTGAGTGTGAGCCAAAGAAAAAAAAAAAGGATCCTCCTGTCTCAGGTGAGACCAATGGAACTGCCCTCTGGATATGAAGCTAATAGGGTCATCAGAGGGTCGGACAGTACTTGGGCCTCAGTCCGCATTCTGCTTGGGCTAGCAGCAGCAGCAGCAGCATTTTGTGTCCTGACCCCTTTTTCCTTGAAGCACTTCCTTTCCTGAACTCCAGAACCCCACTCCTCTCCTCACCTCTGGCTGTGCCTCCTCATTGCCCCAACCTGTCAACTCTGATGTGTCCCAGGGCCCTGGCCTTGACTTTTCTATCTATCCTCATTCTCAGGTGCTCTCATGTGACTTCATGGCTCTAAATCCCATTCTCATAGTCCCCAAATTTCTGTCTTCTATTTCCTTGGGTTCCTGTATCCTGCTACTTGCTCATCAATGAGCTTAGACCACACAAAAAGGTCTCAGCAATGTCTCAAACTCCATAGGTCTTAAACTGAGCTCCCAATCTTCCCCCTAAACCTGCTACTCCCTGGCTTACCTCAGCTCCAGGCTTCTACCTACTCAGGCCAAAAGCCTCATAGCTGTCATTGACTGCTCATTCCCTTACATCCATGCTCAGTTGACCAGCGAGTCTTATCACCTCTACCTTTAAATCTCTCCAGAATTTAACCCCTCCCCTCGCCCCCTTCCACTGCCCCGCCCCAGTCTAGGCAATCTTCACATGTCTGGATTATTGAAAAAAGTACTGTTTTCTTGGTGAATTCTTGGACATGTTTCCCACTGAAAAGTAGAGTCTATGTCCCTTCTTGAAACTGGGTGGAACTTTGTGACTGCCTCCACAAATAGAATGCAAAGAAGGCAGTATGACTTCAACGTTCTCAACTGGATTAGATAATTTCCACCTGGTTTTCTCTCAATCTGTCTTTCTTCTTTTGGAGCCTTGGAATGCCATATAAAAAGTTCAGTTGCCATGCTGGGTAAAGATTTGGATTACAAAGGTGTATGCACTTATCAAAATTCAGAGAAATTTGTGAATTTCATTGTATGTAAAGTTTACCCTCAAAAGAAAAATAAATACTGGGAGCTCCTTTTGTGGCTCAGTGGTAACAAACCTGACTAGTATCCATGAGGACATGGGTTCGATCCCTGTCCCCACTCAGTGGGTTAAGGATCAGGCATTGCCATGAGCTGTAGTGTAGGTCACAGACACGGCTTGGATCCTGAGTTGCTGTGGTTGTGGTGTAGGTTGGCAGCTGCAGTTCCAGTTAGACCCCTAGACTGGAAACCGGCATATGCTGCAAATATGGCCCTAAAAAGCAAAAAAAAAAAAAAAAAAAAAAAGACAATAGCATACAATATCTGTAACTTATTTTGAAATGCATCCAAAAATTAGATAAATAGGTGAATAGAGTAATAGGTGGATGTGAGATAATGCAAATATAGTAAATTGTTAACTGTAGGATCTGCGTGGTAGATATATGGGTGTAAAATTGTTCAGCTTTGCTGTTATGTTAGAAAATTTTTGTAATAAAATGTTGGAGACTGTATGATCAGGATTATTAGTATTACTATTTTTGTCTTTTTAGGGCCGCATCTGAAGCATAGGGAGTTTACCAGGCTAGGGGTCAAATCGGGGCCGTAGCCACTGGCCTGCACCAGAGCTACAGCAGCTCGGGCTCCAAGCTACGTCTGCGACCTACACCACAGCTCACGGCAACACCGGATCCTTAAGCCACTGAGCGAGGCCAGGGATTGAACCTGCGTCCTCATGGATGCTAATCAGGTTAGTTAACCGCTGAGCCACGACAGGACCTGCCGATCAGGATTATTTTGATATTTGTATTTACCAAAAAAAAGGAGGATAGGATGGATTTCTGTAAAAAGTAGCTTCTGAATGTCACAGATATATTTGTATATCTTTGTTTTCAGTCTTTTTTTTTTTTTTTTTTTAAGATACTATCCATGGCTTACGTAACTTCCCAGGCCAGGGATCTGATGCCACTGCCACAGCTGCAGTAACACCAAATTCTTAACCCACTGTGCCACAGTGGAAACTCTTGTTTCCAGTTTTTTTGGACAAACCATACATTTAAGTAAAATTAAGAAGAAGCTGTTTATGGAGTTCCATCGTGGCTCAGTGGTTAACGAATCCGACTAGGAACCATGAGGTTGTGGGTTTGATCCCTGGCCTTGTTCAGTGGGTTAAGGATCCGGTGTTGCTGTGAGCTGTGGTGTAGGCTGCAGACATGGCTCGGATCCCGCGTTGCTGTGGCTGTGGCGAAGGCCGGCTACGGCTCTTGTTAGACCCCTAGCCTGGGAACCTCCGTATGCCACAGGTGTAGCCCTAGATAAAGCAAAAAGACAAAAAAAAAAGCTGCTTAGACATGAGGGGGGAAAAGATGTTTCTAGTAGCAGAATCTGATTTAGATGGGAAGTTTTCCTGAGGAAATTACATTTGAGCTGTGACAAAGGGCCATCCTAATGACTATTTCTGGGTTACAAGCCACCCCCAAAACTTAGTGGTATGAAACAGTCATTTTATTATGCTCATGAATTCTTTGAGTCAGTTGGGGACAGTTCGTCTCTGCTCCATGATGTCTAGGGGTTCAACTGAGAAGAGGAAGGTGACTTGACAGCTGGGAGTGGACTCTCTGGAGCTTCCTTACTCTCAAGTCTGGCATCAGGGCTCAAATGACGCCAAGCTAGAACCATGGCCTGTAGTGCCTACACAAGATCTCTCCGTGTGGCTTAGGTTTCTCAAAACATGACTACCGCAGGAGTTCCCACTGCAGCACAACAGGATTGGGGGCATCTCTGCAGCGCCGGGATGCAGGTTCACTCCCCAGTCTGGCACAGTGTGTTAAAGGATCTGGTGTCACCACAGGTGTGGCATAGGTCACAACTGTGGCTCGCATCTGATCCCTGGCTCTGGAACTTCATGTGTGTGGGGCGGCCAAAAAAGAAAAACAAAACAAGGGCGGCCAAAAAAGAAAACCAAAACAAACAGAAAAAAACAAAACAAAACGTGACTACCCATTTTTCATGTGATGCCTCAAGGCTCCAGAGCTAGTCATTCCAGTGGAAAAGGAGGAAACTGCCAAGCCTTTGAGTCACATAGTGTCCATTCCTATTCATTCCCATTCTGTATTGATTGAAGTTGTCACAATCCTGCCCAGATTCAACGTGAAGGGGAGATAGACTACCTTTTCATGAGGGGAGTGTGAAAGAATTTGCAGTCGTGTTTTTAGTTGGGGGGGCTGCGGGAAATACTCTAGGCAGAGGGAACTCCAAGCACGTGGGAAATCTCTATTATGGAAATGAGATCAGCAGGTTCAACTCATTGAAGTAGGTAGTTGCAAATTGTCCCCTCTCTCAGTGTTCCCTTTTCTCAATCTCTGCTTAACTTTTATCCATAGAACTTATCACCCAATATTCTATATTTTAGAATTCTTATTTTGTAAATTGTCTTCTCCCACTAGCTTTTGAGCTTCATGTGGGCAAGGTATATTTTCCCATTTTGGTTACTGATATCGCCACAAATTAAGTGATCAGTTTTTGAATGAATGGATGGATCAAAAATGTACTTTCTGGGAGTTCCTGTTGTGGCTCAGCAGAAATGAATCTGACTAGTATCCATTAGGATGCAGGTTTGATCCCTGGCCTCACTTGGTGGGTTAAGGATCCAGCGCTGTGGTGAGCTGTGGTGTAGGTTGCAGATGCGGCTTGGGTCCCATGTTGCTGTGGTTGTGGTGCTTGCAGGTGTGGCTCTGATTTGACCCCTACCCTAGGAACTTCCATATGCTGAAGGTGCAAAAAAAAAAAAAAAGAACGTACCTTCTGAGGTGAGGGCATTGTTGAGGACCAATGGAGAGTCCTCTTGGACAGAGCGTTGTTACAGAGTATTTTCTGAACCTTGGTCAGTGGGGGAAACCATTAAGATTGGCTTTATGGGCGGTGTGGTCATGTTTTGGCACACTGGCTGAATTTATTCCTAGGGAAAAAAAAAGACAAGCTGGAGGCCAGCCTGTAAGAAGCAGTAGAGGAGAAAGCAAGGAAAATGTCCAATGGATGGGGGAGGCTAGGTCGCAGAGTGTCTAGTATCTATATCCCAGACAGGTCAACTGAGCCAGTGAAAAATATCTAGGGGCCATCCACGTTCTTAGTATGCTTTTAGCAGGCGCAGCGGCAGGACTGACCAGTGAGGCTGGAGGATTGAGACTTTGAAGAGCTGCTTAGGGGATGAAGAAAAATCGTGGGGCCATGAGAGAATCCAATTAAGAGCGTCAGAGGCGCAGTCACCGACAATGGACTAAGGGGAGGGTCCACTGCTTAGTGTAAGAAATGTGTGAGCAAAGCATAAAGAACCTGGGGGTGTGTCTCAGGAGGGAAATGACGGCCAATGAAAAGCATGCATAGGCGTGGTGCTGTCAAACTTCGCGGGGCGGGACCAGAGAGAACGAGACGGGAATGGGACCCAAGTCGAAGCCAATGAGAAGCCGCCGGGTGGGCGGGGCGTCGTCCTAAGGCCAAAAGTAGAGCCAATGAGAAGCGGCGCCGCGTCCCAGTGCTCCCGTCCCGTGGGGCGCGCGCGTCTGAGGCACCGGCAGCCGTTAGGGGCGGGGCCTGCAGCCGCCCGCGCGCGGCTCGCGCCCTCCCCTTTGTGTCGCCATGGCGGCGGCATCCGCGACGAGGACGACGAGCGAGGGGTCCAGTGCGGCCGGCGCCTGAGGAGGCTACGCGACCATGGTGGTGAGGGGCCCACACGGCCGTCAGTCTGTCGGCGAGTCAGTCTGTCCGCGTGCGGCCGCTCCTCGCGCGCCCCGCCCCCGGCCCCGCCCGAGCCCGCGGCCTGCGCCGCCCCTCACCCCCTCATCGCGGTCCGTCTGGTACCCTGGCCTGGTCTTGGGCCACAGCCCTTACACCGGCCCCGCCCCCTCAACGCGCGTACCCCTTTCCACGCCCTGGTTGGGGGTGACAGTGGCAGGAGACCCAGAGTTGGGAGGAAAAAGGGATGGTCCAGGGAAGGACCTCGCATCCTCTAAGTGGCCCCCGCAGGGGCCTGCTGAAGCTCTGTGGGTCCTTCACCAGCCCCTATCCCAGAGCCATCCTCAGGGTCGTCATCCCAATCTCCACCTCTCCCTTGCTTAGCCCCCTCCTCCTCCTCATACCACCAGTCCCTTTTTCATTCTTGAGCCCCACCCCCACCCGGCTCCATCCTCCGCCTGACCCTTTTCTTTTCCTTCTCGTCAATCTCACCCCGTCCCGGTCCCTCTCAGCCACCCCTCTCTTACCGTCCACGAGTCTGAACCTTTACTTCTGCCTCCGCAGCTGATCCCTTCCTCCTTCCTCCGTCCCAATCCCAAGCCTGCATTGTACCACCCCTGATGTGATTCTTGGGTCCTCTCCATCTTCTTTTCCTCATCCACCCTCCCACACGGTTTCCCTCTCCCACCATGCTGCTTCTGCTCATTCATCCATTCATTCCCTCATTTGCTCACTTAATATTCGCTGAGACCTCTGTGTAGCCCCTTTGCTCCAGGCAGAGAGTCAGATCCCATCCTGCCTTGGGGAGCTTCATGGGCTGGAGGGGGACCGACCTAAGGGTGAGACCCAAAGGATGAAGTCGGGGTTGTACGGATCTGGAAGAGGGAGAGGCTAGAGCCCAGTCTGGGGAATCCTCAGCTGGCAGATGGTTAATTTATTCATCAGATTTCCCCTGGCCCCTGCTGTGCAACTGAGCTGGCACTGGGCATTGAGACCCAGAGAGGAATCAGGCACCACCCCAGCTGTAAGGAGCATCAATTGTGTGTCCAGCTCAGTCCTGGACAATGCTGGGGGATGAGGGACTGAGTCCCTGTCCAGTGGGGGAGATGAACTTGTCACCAGACAGTGACATCTCAGAGTGCTCAGGGCTGTGATGAGGGACGCTCAGGCAACATCATCAAGCCTGGGATGGGGTGGCCTGGGGGATGCGAGAGTCCAGGAAAGGGGCCTGACAGCACCTGAGGGGTCAGGGAGAACTTTCCAGTGGAGCGAACGTGAGAGTTGAGACCTGACGAATGAGTGAGGGGATGGGGAAAGGACGAGGAAGAGTGTTCCATGCAGCAGGGACAGCCTTTGCGAAGGTCTAAAAGGAAGTGAGAAGATGGTGCTTTAGCTGGTTTCTTAGAAGTCTGAGAGCTCAGAATGGAGGCAATGGGAAGTGATGAGGCTGGAGAGGTAAACAGAGGCCAGAGGCTTTCGATTTTATCTTAAAGACAACAGGGAGCTATCGAAGCTCCATGCTCTGTGGAGAAACAGGCAGATTTGCGTTTTTTGAGATATACTGGCTCTTGCTGTGAAGAAGCTGGAGAGGTGGAAGCCAGAGGTGGAAGTGGGAAGACTGATAAGGTGGAAGCCGTGATTGTCCAGACACTGATGAGAGGCCTGGAGAGGCATATATGGGAGATGACTCTGGCCTGTGGGGCTACAAGAGGGTTTTAAACCCAGAGAGATGGTACCAGCTACCAGCGTGCTCTTTCCCTGACTCACACTTGGCCCCTGCTCTTCAGCTCCCCCAGCCCCGACCACACACGAAGAAGCCTCAGCCCAGCCCTCACCTCCCCTGTCCCGCCCTTCTACTCCCTGCTAGGGCAGTGTGTGTAGCGATTCGGGCCTGTAGGCCCAGGCTGACAGATAACAATGCTCCCGTTGTCCCTCTGCTCCCATCTCTGGGGGCCTCTGATTCTTCTTTCTGCTCCACAGGCTCGCAGCACTGACAGCCTGGATGGCCCGGGGGAGGGCTCAGTGCAGCCCCTGCCCCCCACTGGGGGGCCCAGTGTGAAGGGGAAGCCTGGGAAGAGGTGAGAGTTGAGGGAGAGGCTCAGCTTGGGGTGGGGGGAGCAGGCACAGGAGCTGCTAGTGATTTGTCACCTGTCCCCTAGGCTCTCGGCTCCTCGAGGTCCCTTCCCCCGACTGGCCGACTGTGCCCATTTCCACTACGAGAACGTTGACTTTGGCCACATTCAGGTATGGGGGCTGCACCCAGGTGGGAAGGTGCGAGCACACCCATCCCTGAAGCAGTATCAGCCACTTACCCCCCCACCCCCACCCCCACCCCGAACCTATCTGCGGGGGTGATTGCTCCGTGGCAGGAGCTGCGGGGCAGAAGGGGAGAGCTGTTCATTCATTTGTTCCTCTAGTCATTCAGTAGCAACTTTTTGTTAGGCGTTTGCTCTGTGCCAAGACCCTGTGCTTTAACTGAGACATCACCAGGCCCTGCCTTCAGGGAGGCCCAGGAGGGGGTCGCAGACCCGTCCCTAGATGATGCCAGTCTGGAGAGGTCAGGACTGGGACAACAGTGTGGTCCTCACCTGGGCCTTTGTTTCTCTTTAAAGCTCCTGCTGTCTCCAGAGCGTGAGGGCCCCAGCCTCTCTGGAGAGAATGAGCTGGTGTTTGGGGTACAGGTGACCTGTCAGGTGAGGCCAGCCACCCCTGCCTCTCTTCTGGTTTGGCGGACTGGGTGCCATGGTCCTCGGCTCAGTGTAATGGGTTCCTGCTCCCACAGGGCCGTTCCTGGCCAGTTCTCCGCAGTTATGATGACTTCCGCTCCCTGGATGCCCACCTCCACCGATGCATATTTGACCGGAGGTTTTCCTGTCTCCCAGAGCTTCCCCCACCCCCGGAGGGTGCCAGGGCTGCCCAGGTAAACTCTTTGTTGTCCCAGCCATGGTGTGTCCTCATCAGCCACGTGTGAAACTGTCAGGGATGGGGTAGGAGTTGGGGCTAGATATTTAAACACTCATATGGCCCGAGTCCCAACCAATCAGAGTGGAGAGGCCTTAAAGCTGCAACAGGGTTCTGGAGGCTCCCTTTAGTTTTAGGATCATGGGGAATTCCAGGGGGTTCCATGAAAAAGTCAGAATGGCCAGACTGATGGGGCCACACAGGGGCTCAGCATAGTCTACTTACCACCTGATACAACGCTATTTCAGTGCTTAACAGCCAAGTGGCACTCATGGGTTCAGGTTGAACTTCAGCCCTGCCAGAGGCAAGCCAGGGCAGTGTAGGGGGGCAGTGGGCTGTCTTAGGGTCTTCGCACACAAGCCCAACCTGACAACCTGCCCCCAGATGCTGGTGCCGCTACTGCTGCAGTACCTGGAGACGCTGTCAGGACTGGTGGACAGTAACCTCAACTGTGGCCCCGTGCTCACCTGGATGGAGGTGGGCTGGAGCAGGGGGGCTTCGGGTGGGGATGAGGGAGGAGAAGAATCGGCCTAGGAGAATGTGTGGGCACAGGAAAGAAACGAGCCGGAGTGGAGGAGGCATTGGCATTTCAGTGTCTGTGTGGGAGCTCGCCTATGAGAGAGAATGCGAGTGAGTGAGTGTGTGTGTGCGCGTGCGCGCAGGTGTTGGGCTGTGGGGATGTGAGGATTTCAAGTTATATGGGTTAGAAATAGGTTTGGCTGTAACTCACAGAGCACTGAGCTAAGAGTGGCTTAAAGCAGCAGGGTTTTGGATGACAGATGCGCAGTGTCTGCTGTGGAGGATGAGAGTGCAGGCGTAGATCTGGAAGTCTTTGGGTGGGGGAATTCTGGGATATGAAAGGGGCGAGAATGTAGGTGTTTGGTAGCTTCTAGTGACAGGAGCTCTTGGGTGAGCGACAGGTGGTGGCCTCCACTGGGCATGGAGGAGCCTTCTCTGTCTTTCTGATCAGCTTCTTCTGGCCTCTCCCGGCCACCTCCCCGCTCCATCTCAGCTGGACAACCACGGCCGGCGGCTGCTCCTCAGTGAGGAGGCCTCGCTTAACATCCCTGCAGTGGCTGCCGCCCACGTGGTAAAACGGTACACAGCCCAGGCACCAGATGAGCTGTCCTTCGAGGTGAGGCTGTGGGGGGGGCAGACCCCTCCTGGGTACCCCCCATGCCCCACCTCCCCTGAGCCTTCTGACCTTCCCTCCTTGCACCTGCCCACTCATAGGTGGGAGACATTGTCTCCGTGATCGACATGCCACCCACGGAGGATCGGAGCTGGTGGCGCGGCAAGCGAGGCTTCCAGGTGAGCCTGGCTTGGGGTGGACAGGTGGGGGCTGGGGCACCATGCCAGCTCGCGTGGCCCAGTCACTGACCCTGAACCCTCCTCAGGTCGGTTTCTTCCCCAGCGAGTGTGTGGAGCTGTTCACTGAGCGGCCGGGTCCAGGTCTAAAGGGGGGTGAGTGCCCTGGGCAAAGTGGGGAGGCCCCCTCCTGCATCCTTTGCTGGCCATCCATCCTTTCCACCCACTGTTCACCCCGCAGATGCCGATGGTCCCTCGAGTGGTGTCCCGACTCCCCAGGGCATCTCATCTCTGACCTCAGGTAAAGCAAACAAGGGGCCGGGCCCATGCTTCCCCACCCCACCCCCCCGGCCCCTCCAGACCCTGCACTGACCCTATGTGGCCTGCCTTCACCCCCACAGCTGTGCCCCGGCCACGTGGGAAGCTGGCCGGCCTCCTCCGCACCTTCATGCGCTCCCGCCCTTCTCGGCAGCGGCTGCGGCAGCGGGGCATCCTTCGGCAGAGGGTGTTTGGCTGTGACCTTGGAGAGCATCTCAGCAACTCAGGCCAGGATGGTGAGGCCCTGGGCCCACCTGCTCTGCCCCCTCCTTCCACCCAGGACGCACCTGCCTGGCCCTGACCGCACTGCCTTCTCCCAGTGCCCCAGGTGCTTCGCTGCTGCTCTGAGTTTATCGAGGCCCACGGGGTGGTGGATGGAATCTACCGGCTCTCGGGTGTGTCATCCAACATCCAGAGGCTACGGTGAGGGCCGTGCACCAACCCCTTCTCTCCACTAACATTTACTGAGCACCACCTCTATTCCAGGCCCTGGGCCATGGTGCTTGGGATGCAGAGTTGGCGGGAGTTTGGAGGGTATATGGCAGAGGTATGGGCAGGGAGGGCTTCCCTGAGGAAGTGACACCCTCAGCCTTCACTGAAAACGTGCCACATGCCAAGCACTAAGGCACTGGGAATGAATGAGACCACCAGAGACTCCTGCCCTCATGGGGTCCATGTCTTGGAGGGAAAAATAAGGAAATGAGAGAGTTTACAGTAGGTGACAAGCACTATGGAAGAAAAAAGACAGGGGTAGGAGATACCCTAATAAGAAATTAGGGGATGGGGTGGGTACCGTGTTTTTTTGTCTGTTTTGCTTTTTAGGGCCGCTCCCGCAGCACATGGAGGTTCCCAGGCTAGGGGTCAAATCAGAGCTGTAGCCGCCGGCTATGCCACAGCCACAGCAACTCGGGATTCCAGCCGTGTCTGCAGCCTACACCACAGATCACGGCAAAGCCGGATCCTTAACCCACTGAGTGGGGCCAGGGATCAAACCTGCGTCCTCATGGATACTAGTAGGGTTTGTAACTCTCTGGGCCACAACGGGAACTCTGGTATTGCAGTTTTAAATGGGGTGGGCAGAGAGGGCCTCTTGGGGGAGCTCACTGTGGAGCAGGGCAGGGGGCGGGGAGCAGGCCACCTGGGGGACGAGCCCTCGAAAGGGAAAAGCAGCGGGAGAGGACATCTGAGAAGTAATTAGGGACAGAGCATGTGGGGCCTTGTTGACAACTGTCAGGACTTGGGCTTTTCCTGGGGGTAAGGGGACCACAGGAGGGTTTCTGAGCCGAGGAGGGAGGGGGAGCAGCGAGGCTGACAGGAGGACGTGAGGGAGAGCGGGGAGCCCAGGGGCAGCGCCAGATGAGTTAGAACTTTTCCCGAGGGTTGTGAGCAGGGGCCACTGGGATTTCAGCTGCATTCGCCAGGAACCTCTTGGAGCCAGGAAAATGCCACAACTTGGTGGACCCAGCCAGTCCCGCCGTGGAGGCACATAGCCTTGGGTAGCCAGCCACCTGTAGGGGCATCTCCCACCTGAGCCTCAGAGTCTTCTTCTGTCAAATGGGGGCGCCCTTGTCTTTGGCACACAGGGCCATTGCGGGGAGGGCGTTCAGCAAGGTTGTGCCTCTGAAGAGCCCAGCCCAGTAAGAAGGCTGCACCCATCTGCGGACACTGGGGGATGGGGAAGGGCAGGGCCGCGTGGGTCAGCTCTGACCCGAATCTTCCTTCTTGATCTGGTGGCCTCAGGCATGAGTTTGACAGTGAGAGGATCCCTGAGCTGTCCGGGCCCGCCTTCCTGCAGGACATCCACAGCGTGTCCTCCCTCTGTAAGCTCTACTTCCGCGAGCTGCCAAACCCCCTGCTCACCTACCAGCTCTACGGCAAGTTCAGTGTGAGTAGGGGTGCTGGCGAGACTGAAGGGTGCTGGGGGTGGCCGGCCCAGCCCGTGTCATGCCCGTGCACCCTCACAGGAAGCCATGTCAGTGCCTGGGGAGGAGGAACGCCTGGTGCGGGTCCACGATGTCATCCAGCAGCTGCCCCCGCCACACTACAGGTAAACCAGGAGGCACAGGGCAGGGCTTGGCAGGCTCCCAAGGGAGTTGAGGCTCAGGCGTTCCCTCTCCGCTCCTGCCCCCAGGACCCTGGAGTACCTGCTGCGGCACTTGGCCCGCATGGCGAGACACAGCGCCAACACTAGCATGCATGCCCGCAACCTGGCCATCGTCTGGGCACCCAACCTGCTACGGTAAGTTGGCAGCTCGCTGGCTTGCCCCCTCAGCTCCCTCCCGCAGGCCAGGCCTCGCGTCTCCTGCCACCCCCACTCCATCCCAGGAACCCATTCGGCTTTTGTGCTCTGGCTCATTTCACCCACCACATGTTTAGAAGTACTTCCTGTGTGCCAGTCCCCGTTCTCAGCACTGGGGGACACAGTAGTGAGCAGGAACCTGTGTTCTGGACACACATTCTCCTGCGGGAGATGACAGTGAACCATTACAAGACGAGTACAGAGGACTGTCTGGCAGTGATGAGTGGCAAGGAGAAAGATTACAAAGCAGGGAAGGAAGACCTGCTGCGTCATGGCGTTTGGACTCTCTAGATAGGGGGTGGCAGGGAAGGCTTCCAGAAGAAGTCTTCCATAGCCAGCAGCAGGGTAAGCCGCCCCAGAGGATTTGATGGTGACCAAGACAGGCAAGTCCTGGAGCTCAGTTCTTCCAGGGAAACTGAGCACCACCTCTATTCCAGGCCCTGGGCCATGGTGGTTGGGACGCAGAGTTGGCGGGAGTTTGGAAGGTATAGGGTAGGCTTGGACCAGAGGTATGGGCAGGTGGTGCAACAGATAAAATAGATGGTACATGAGATGGTGTAAGAAATATGAGGAAAAAGAAACAGACAGGCATTCCTGTTGAGGTACAGCAGAAATGAATCTGAGTAGTATCCATGAGGACAAGGGTTCAATCCCTGGCCTCGCACAGTGGGTCTAGGATTCGGCATAGCCGTGAGCTGTGGTATAGATCACAGATGTGGCTCAGATCTGGCATTGCTGTGGCTGTGGTGTAGGCCGGCAGCTGCAGCTCCAGTTCGGTCCCTAGCCTGGGAACTTCCATGTGCTCTGGGTGTGGCTCTAAAAAAATAAAATAAACAGACCTGGAATATAGAGGTTTCCAATTTTAAATAAGGTAGGTGGGGAAGACTCCATTGAGAAGGTAACGTTTGAGTCAATACCTGCAGAAGTTGAGGGAAGGACCCAGGTGGAAATCTGAGAAGGAGCAAACAAGGCAGAAGGGATGGCAAGTGCAAAGGTCCTGGGGCTGGTGGGCTGGAGGAACAGCTGGGAGGCCAGTGTGGCCGGAGCTGAGTGAGTGAATGAGTGAGGGTTTGAGGGAGACAGGATGATAAAATTAGGGGGGTGACAGAGGATCCTCTGGCCTGAGGTGACTTACTAATTGTAGGTCACGTGAGGGCCTTGGCTTTTACCAGGAATAAGGGGAAAGCCAGAGGAGGGTTCTGAGCCAGGAGGGCCCTGATCTGACCCAGGTTCATAGGCTCTCTCAGACTATGTGTGGGGAGCAGACTGTAGAGGGTAGGACAGGAGCAAGGAAACCAGGAAGGAGGCTGTGTGATGGCCCAGAAGGATGGAGACTGGGCCGGTTGGGGGCAGTGGGGGAGAAGAATTTAGATTCTGGATCAGTTTTGTGGGTGGAACCCACAGGGTCTACTGAGATTGGATGTGGGTGTGGGGAAATGGGCTAAGGACAGTTCCAAAGAGTTTGACCAGAAGAACTGCACTGACTGGAATGGAATAGGCAGGGAGGGAGAGAGTTTGTGGAAATGTAGAGAATTCAATTCTAGATATGATCAGCTTGACAAGATCAGAAACGTTGAATGACAGCCACCGCTCCCTTGGCTCCCCACCTTGCCCAGCCAGAACCCATCAGCTGGGGCTCCAGGCACCCGGCCACCCTCCCCCTCCTCCCATCCAGGTCCATGGAGCTGGAGTCAGTGGGGCTGGGGGGGGCAGCAGCCTTCCGGGAGGTGCGGGTGCAGTCAGTGGTGGTGGAATTCCTGCTCACCCATGTGGACGTCCTGTTCAGTGACACCTTCACTTCTGCTGGCCTTGACCCTGCAGGTATGCCCATTCCATCCCTGGTGTCCTGGCTACTGCCCCCTCATTGTCAGGGCTGCAGTGGGAGGGCAGGTGGGCTCCCAGCCCCATCCCCATCCCACTGAAGCTGGACCTCCCTCCTGGCTCCTTGAGGACCCCGCCCCGGCCTCTCCCTCCCCTCCCCCCCTTCTCATTTCAGCTCCTACACTCAGGATCCCCACTTCTTGGCCCGGACATCGTTCTTCCTTCACCCCTTGTAGCTCCTGGGGGCGCTTGGGGCCATGGGTCCACCAGGGAGGAGGTGGGAGGTCCCCAGACTTGACCCTGCCCCGGCCCCACCCAGACTCCCCGCCCTGCCCCGGACCCCAGCCCAGTCAGGACTCAGCACGTCGGAGGGCCCTCTGGCCCGAGGTAACTGAAGCCAGAGCCGCTATCCTCGCTGGCTGCTGGGAGCTGCCTCCTCATCAGCTCGTTCTGCCTCACTCCTCCTCCTCCTCCTCCACCTGCCTGCTGCCCACCCGTTCCCTCCTGATCCGCCCTGGCCCCCTGCCTTGCCAGCCCGGGTGGGCATGCTGCGGGGCCGGGGCTTGGGCTGTAGCGCTTGGCTTTGCCTGTGGCCTTGAATGGCCCCCAGGGCTGACAGCTGCCCCCTTTCCCGACTCCCCAGGCCGCTGCCTCCTCCCCAGGCCCAAGTCCCTTGCGGGCAGCGGCCCCTCCACTCGCCTGCTGACGCTGGAGGAAGCCCAGGCTCGCACCCAGGGCCGGCTGGGGACACCCACCGAACCCTCAACTTCCAAGGCCCCAGCTTCCCCTGTGCAAAGGTGAGTGGGATGCCTAGGAGGGGAGGGGACAGCCTGGAGGCCCCAGCTCCTCAGCCTGCCTCCTGTGTCTCATCCAAACCCCAGGAGGAAAGGGGAGAGAGGCGAGAAACAGCGGAAGCCTGGGGGTAGCAGCTGGAAGACCTTCTTTGCATTGGGCCGGGGCCCCAGCATTCCCCGAAAGAAGCCTCTGCCCTGGCTGGGGGGCACTCGTGCCCGACCACAGCCTTCAGGTCAGAGGCAGGGCAGTTGGTATGGTGGTTGGGGAGGCACTCTGGAGGGTCCCTGTGACCCCCTCTACCTCTCCCTGCAGGCAGCCGACCTGACACAGTCACATTGAGATCTGCCAAGAGTGAGGAGTCGCTGTCATCGCAGGCCAGCGGGGCTGGTGAGCACGGGGCGGCCGACGCGATGGCTGGGTGCCTCTGGGAGGGACTGGGGCCCTAAGCTGGCCTCCAAGTGGTGTACTCAGATCTGGGGGTCGTGGGTGGTTGTTTTTTTTAATCTGGATCTGTGTTGGATAAGGTTTCACCCTTGGTTCACAGTACGCAGTGATCATTGGTCATACAGAGCCCTTTCAAAGTCCTAACTTCTGAAAAAAAAATTTATGATCACCCAAGAATCCACTGGCCAGAACTCAAAAGAACCCTGCTACCTTACCTGTGAGCTCGTCCCCCTCCCACCTGCTGCCTCCCCGTCAGAGGCAGCCTTTAAATTCCATGGTCTTCAGGCCTGTGCTTTTACAGTTTGATCACAGACCCACATAGGTGTCAATTACATATGGGTCAGTTCTAGTTGTTTTGAAACTTTAATTAAAGGGTATCCTACGGAGTTCCTGTCATGGCTCAGTGGTAACGAACCCAACTAGGATCCTTGAGGACTCGGGTTCAGTCCCTGCTCAGTGGGTTAAGGATCCTGCATTGCTGTGGCTGTGGTGCAGGCCACATCCAACTCATAGCTTGGGGACCTCCATGCACTGAGGGTGTGGCCTTAAAAGGGGGGAGTATTCTTAAAAAGGGGTCTCATACTGTATGTCAACTCACTCAGCACCACATTCCAGGCTGCCGTGCACACTGCTGAGTGTAGCCCAGGCTCCTTCCTCTCCACCACTCCCTGGTGCTCCATGTGTGGTATCCCCTCGGGAGATGCTAGTCCATCCCACCCCCTACTCCCTACCCCCTGGGTGGTGTGCCCTGTTCTGATATCCGTGGGTACATCAAGTTCTTAACCCTGACCCCTAACTGTCCCTGCCCCACACTGCCCTTCCAGGCCTCCAGAGGCTGCACAGGCTACGGCGACCCCACTCCAGCAGCGATGCTTTCCCCGTGGGCCCGGCCCCCGCTGGCTCCTGTGAGAGCCTGTCGTCCTCCTCGTCCTCATCCTCGTCCTCATCCTCCTCCGAGTCCTCATCGTCGGAGTCCTCAGCAGCTGGGCTGGGGGCACTCTCCGGCTCCCCCTCACACCGAACCTCAGCCTGGCTAGATGATGGTGACGAGCTGGACTTCAGCCCACCCCGCTGCCTGGAGGGGCTCCGGGGACTTGACTTTGACCCCCTTACCTTTCGCTGCAGCAGCCCCACCCCAGGGGACCCTGCACCTCCTGCCAGCCCGGCCCCCCCGGCCCCTGCCTCTGCCTTCCCACCCAGGGCGACCCCCCAGGCCCTCTCGCCCCGTGGGCCCACTAGCCCTGCTTCACCCACTGCCCTGGACATCTCAGAGCCCCTGGCCGTGTCGGTGCCACCTGCTGTCCTGGAGCTGCTGGGGGCTGGGGGAACACCTGCTTCAGCCACCGCAACGCCAGCCCTCAGCCCTGGTCCCAGCCTGCGGCCCCACCTCATCCCCCTGCTGCTGCGTGGAGCTGAGGCCCAGCTGAGCGACACCTGCCAACAGGAGATCTGCAGCAAGCTGGCACTGCCTGCTCCCCGGGGAGCTCAAGGCCAGCATGGTGAGTCCTGTCCTACCCTCCCTGCACCCTCACAGACCCTGAGGCTGCACCCAAGACGCTGCTGACTCCTCTTCCCATTCCTCTCCTAGGTCCTGGTGTGGATTCACCGCTCCTGCCCCCACCCCTGTCCCTCCTGCGCCCTGGGGGGGCCCCACCTCCACCCCCCAAGAACCCAGCACGCCTCATGGCCCTGGCCCTGGCTGAGCGGGCTCAGCAGGTGGCCCAGAGACAGAGCCAGCAGGAGCAGGGGAACACACCGTCCTCTCCCCACTCCCCTTTCCACCGCTCACTGTCCCTGGAGGTGGGTGGTGAGCCCCCAGGAACCTCGGGGAGTGGGCCACCCCCCCACTCCCTAGCCCACCCAGGGGCCTGGGTTCCAGGACCCCCACCCTCCCTACCAAGGCAACAAAGTGATGGGAGCCTGATGAGGAGCCAGCGGCCCATAGGGACCTCAAGGAGGGGACCCAGAGGCCCTGCCCAGGTCAGTGCCCAGCTCAGGACGGGTGGGGGGGGTGGTACAAGGATATGCCAGGGACAGCAGCCCAGTTTCTGTGTTCTGTTTCCCCACAGGTTCCTACCCCTGGCTTCTTCTCAGCCCCCCGGGAGTGCCTGCCACCCTTCCTCGGGGTCCCCAAACCAGGCTTGTACCCCCTCAGCTCCCCATCCTTCCAGCCTAGCTCCCCAGCCACAGTCTGGAGGAGCCCCCTGGGTTCCCCTGCACCACTTGACAGGGGAGAGAACCTGTACTATGAAATTGAGGCAGGTGAAGGACACCCCTACTCTGGCCCCAGCCGGTCCTGGAGTCCCTTGCGCTCTGTGCCCCCAGATAGGCTCAATGCCTCGTACGGCATCCTTGGCCAATCACCACCACTCCACAGGTCCCCCGACTTCCTGCTCAGCTACCCGCCACCCCCTTCCTGCTTTCCCCACGACCATTTGAGCTACTCAGCCCCCCGGCACCCTGCCCGGCGCCCCACGCGACCAGAGCCCCTCTATGTCAACCTAGCTCTAGGGCCCAGGGGTCCCTCACCCGCCTCCTCCAGCTCTTCCTCCCCTCCTGCCCACCCCCGAAGCCGCTCAGATCCCGGTCCCCCAGCCCCCCGCCTCCCCCAGAAACAGCGGGCCCCCTGGGGCCACCACACTCCTCACAGGGCGCCTGGGCCCTGGGGCCCTCCAGAGCCTCTTCTGCTCTACAGGGCAGCCCCACCGGCCTACGGGAGGGGGGGTGAGCACCACCGGGGGTCCTTGTACAGGAATGGGGGGCAAGGAAGGGAGGGGGCTGGTCCCCCACCCCCATACCCCACTCCCAGCTGGTCCCTCCACTCTGAGGGCCAGACCCGAAGCTACTGCTGAGCCAGAGCTGGGAGAGACCCTCCTTTCTCTTCCTCCCCTCACTGATCTTGGCCCAACCCAATCCCTCGTTTTGTATTTTCTTGAGCCTGATCCCTACCCCAGGTTTCTAACTTTGTAACTTGCCTCTGATGTGTGTCCCTAACCTGGTATCATGGCTCCCCTACTCTGCGCTGAGGGGCACGCCCTTTCCCCCACCATCGTCCATCCTGGGGGCTCTCGCACAAACCTGAGGGCCAGGCTAACTCCGTCCTCCCTCTCCCCCCAGGAGCCCCCAGCATGTCCTGACCTTGTGCACAGGGGTCGGGGGACAGCTCCTGCCCGTCTCCCCCTACCCCAACCCCGCCACATACCCCACTAAGCCATCTGACAAAATTAATGAATAAAAATAATGAAAACGTGCCTGCTAGTGTCAAGCTGGGGCCAGGCTCAGTGAACAGAGGCAGTGACAGATGTGCTGCTTTATCATTTTATAATTTCAGCAGGTGCTAAGTGGGGAGTCACTCCTGGGAGGCTCTGAAGGGTGACATCTGCAGAGAGGGGGCCATGATACCCTAACAATTTGTGTCGGGAGTGGGACTGAGCCTGGTCAAGCTGGCACCCACTTTGCAGCTCTGCTACAATCTCCTCCAGCAGATCCATCCTGGGGCGGGGGGACAGAGGGTTACCTGGGGGTGAGGAAGGGGTCTGGGGCCCTCCCAGCAGGGCCCCATTTCTCACTTCTGCAGGCTGGAGAAGAGACTTCCTCTGATCTGCTCCTGGCTGGGCGCCTGCAGGAGAAAAAGACTGGAGAGTTCAGAATGGCCTGGGAGGGTAGGAGGGGGCACGAGCTGGGCTCAGGGTCCCCTGCTTCACCTGCCCTTGTGGCCTTCCCTGCCAGCAGCCTCCCTGTGGGTCAGCAGGCAGGGGGTGGGCTCATAGGGCTGGGGGCCCAGCAGGGCAGCCCTGTGTGCTCCACTGCCGCAGCCCATGCAGGGCTTGGATCTTGGCTAAGAACTTCCTCTCAAACTGCTCCTCAGGGCCCTGGGTCCCCATCTGGGAGGCTGAATCCTGAAGGCTGGACTGCAGGGCAGGGCCCTGGGGGAAGCAGGGTTGGTCAGGGGTCACCAGGGGTCCCTGGTCAGAGGAGAGGCAGCTAGGGAAACGGGTTGGTGACAACTCAGGGGAGGGGTCAGAGGTGAGCAAACGGATGGTCACACAGGGCTCAGGGTATCCGTACTGTGGATCTGGGCTCCAGGTAGCGGTGCAGGCTGACCCTGGCTGTGGGGCTGTGGCCTGGGTAGAGGTCAGGACTGGGACTCCGGCTGCTGCTTAGAGTCAAGCTGCTACCAGAGTCCCAGGCTGTACCCCTCTGGACTCTGCTGTGGCCCAGGACCTGCAGAGAGCAATGGCAGAGAGCTGGCATGGGTTGCCCAGGTGCCCCACAGCTCCCTTGGCCCTCCACTCCCCCTCCTGGCTCCTACCTGGGATGGGGAGGGACCTAGGGACATCACAGGGGGCACAGGCCGGGGTGCAGTCTTGGCTCTGGAAGCCACCTCACAGTACAGTGACTCTAGGGGAACAGACCAGCTGGTTGGAATGGGAGGGGCACAGCTGAGCCGTGCTCAGCACCTGCTACCCTCCCTCCTCGCCCTCTTACCTGGCGGACAGCCCTGGGGTGAAGGGCTCAGTGTGGTCCAGTCCACTGGGGAGCCCACCTCAGGAGCTGATTCCTGGGGAGAGGAGGCTGGTGTGGGACATGGGCCCTGCCCGAGGCTGCACAGCCACCACTCACCTCTGCCTCCCTGTCCTGTACCTGGGCCATGGCCTCCCGCAGCATGTACCGTGTACTCTGCAGGCTGCCCCGGCGGTCAGCAGGCCCTAGGCCCAGCCCAGCCTCTACCAGGGCCTGGTAGGGGGCTGGCACCAGGGGATCCAGGGCTGGGCTCTCACCTGCCTCCAGTTTAGCCTTCACCTCAGGCCCCTCTCTTCCAGCCCAGGGCAGCTTTCCTGTGAGGAAGCACGATTGGGGGACCTGAATGGGTTTGGGGGGGAGCCTCAGTGGGACAGGGAACAGGGTCACTCACTGACCAGTGAAGACCTCCTGGGCCAGGATGCAGAAGCTGTAGAGGTCTGAGGTGGCAGCAGGCATGTCACTGCGGATGAGCTCAAGTGGCAGCCATGGGTACAGTTCAGGAGGCGGGGGCAGCCCTGGGCCTGGGCCTCCCCAGGGGTAGCCCTGCTGTGGCCTGTGAAGGCCGAGGAGCCTGGTGAGCCAGTGGCCGCTGGACAGGGACATGGGCCGGTAAGTGAGGCAGGCACTGACCTGGGCCGCAGCCAGCGTTGGTGCAGTGGGCGCCCGTGCTCTAGGCTGCCCACCTTGGCCAGGCCTGGCCGCACCAGCTGCACAGCATGAGAGCTGAGGCCGCCGTGAGCACGCCAGCGGGCCTGCAGGAACAGCAGGGCCTCCATCACCTGCAGCAGCAGGTGGCCTGGTAGAAGGCCTGGCACCGGGTGGGGGCCAGGTCCCCCCTCTCTAGGTCCCCGTGGGTGCAGCACCACATGCAGGGAGCCCAGCCACACAGGCTCAAAGAGAAGGCACAGCCCCGATAGGTCCGCCGAGGGGCTCAGTGCCATCAGCAGCAACAGGTTGGGGTGGTGCAGGGTGCTGGGTGGGAGAAGAGCAGGCCACTCATGAGGAGGCCCCAACGCACAGAGGGTGGCGGCTGCTCCCAGGCAAGATCACCACGCGCCAGGAGCTCAGCCTCAGCCATCAGGCTGACCGTCTCCCTCAGCCACAGGACAGGAGAACTCGGGACCCTGGATCACAGAGCCAGCACCCAGCCTGCACCCTGTCCATGGTACCCACTGGTACACACCTCTCCTCTGAGGCCTACAAGACAGCACACAGAACTGGGTACCCACTTTCCAGTGGTGGCGGGGGTGGTTACCCCAGTAGGAGGGCTCCATGCCAAGCGCTGGCCCAGAGGTGAAGACTAACCACAGCCGTTGCTATGCTCCCTGCTCTTCTGCTTACAAAACACTCGAGTTGGGTGGGCGGGCAGGAGACTGGTCTGTGGGGCTGGGCTTGCCTGGGGAGAGGGCCAGGGGTGACATACCTGCAGTGTTGAAGGTCAGCCAACAGCACATCAGGCTGGGTTCCAGGTGCCTTCAGCTGTCGCACGGTCACAGGGTGGCCCCTCCACAGGAGGCTGGGGAAGTGGGGACAGGGAGAGCATGCAGGTCTGAGACAAGGGGGTTCTCCTTAGGAGGGGAAGAGGAGAGCTGGGCTCTGCCAGGTCCAGGCAGGGGTGGGTGGGGTTGTCTCTCACTTGGCCATGAGGGTGTGGGAGCTGCTCTCGTAGGTGTGGTCGGGCTCACCCTGCGCTGGCAGCAGCTCCTTGGGGTCTGCGAGGGGCACACCTGTTACCAGCCCCAGGGGTGCCAGGCTGCTCAGCTGGGGAAAGGGAGCGGGACCATGAGGCAGGGAGAGGACCGGGTGGTCCCCACTCCTTCCAACATCTTCTGCTTACCTGGCCAAACCCTAAGGCTGGGATTTGGGGGGGTCTCCTGACCTGCTCCGGCCTCAGCGCCCTGGGGTAAAGGGCAGTCCTAGAGTAAGTCCAGGGTAGCTGGGAGTGGGGGCTGGGCAGGCTTCAGGGTGTGGACTGTTACCTGTCCGCTTGCACCAGCCGCAGCAAGAGCAGGGAACCACCACGCAGACTGCGTCCAGAGCTGGCCTGCACCTGCCCCAGGGACACAGTGGGGGCCAACTCACCACCGTGCGCTAGTGCTGATATGTGGGCCCGGCAGAGCTGTAACAGCTCCAGCACCTGGACAGGGGGTGAGAGAGGTGAGGCAGGGTGGGGTGCCGGCCCTGGTGCCCTCGCCTCCCCTGGCTGGGGCTCACCTCCCAGCTCTGCTTGGCACCACCTTGCTCTGCCCAGTCCCGAGGGTGCGACCCTGCTGGTCATGCAGACGCAGGTCACCCCCCTGCCTGCAGTAGGTGCAGCATCACCAGGCTGCAGCCCGAGAAGGCCCCTGCATGCACAGGTGTGCTGCCATCCAGGCAGCGGCTGCAGCGGAACAGAGAACGGGGTGGATCAGGAGAGGCACGGAACAGGGACAGGAGGTGGCAGGACAGGAGCACTAAGAGATAAAAGGGTCACTGTGGTCATGGGAGGTGGATATCACTGGGCTCCCCTCACTTGGGGACACAGTGGAGTCTTCGGGAGGACAAGAGGATCGCTGGGAGAATGGGAGGTGCCACGAGAGTGGGAACAGTCACGGGAGGACAGGGAGGGGTGAACTGAGAGGACGAGTGGCAGCAGTCAGTGGGGATGGGAGGGCAGGGGGTCTGAGGGAGAGAGGCCTCTGGGGAAGAAGAGAGCCCGGCTCTCTGGCGCTCAGACTCGGGGCCCTGGAAGAGTGGGGCCGTCGCCGCCTGTCCACTCACTGGTTGGGGTTGGCACCAAAGGCCAGCAGGAGCTGCACGGCAGAGCTGTGGCCCAGGAGCGCCGAGAGGAAGAGTGCCGTCTGCCCAGCAGAGTTCTCACCACCCACCTGGACAACTGAGGGACAGCGAGTGTTTCTAAGGACTGTCTCTGTCCCGTACTCCAGGGGCAGAGGTCCTGAAACACCTTTCCCAATTCCCAGCCCCCAAAGTCCCTCCTTGACTGGGTGATCCTTGACTCCAAGTTCCATCTCTATGACTTGGAACCCCCACTTTCCAGCCACAGGGGCCTCCGCCTCAGAATCCATCTCAGCAGTGCTCACCATTAAGTCCAGAGGACTGGAACAAAGTGACATCTACCTAATGCTGTGATGCTGACATCCATTCCCCATCCCAGAGGTGTCAAAATCACACAAAGGTACCCGGGGCCAGGAGGACATGGACTTTGTGGGCAGTCAGGCTTACAGGAGCCTCGTGCATGTCTGGGGCAGACACCCAGCCCTAATTCACCGTATGAATATAGGGCCCATGTGGCCAGCATCAAATTCAAGAAAAGCAGATTCTCTGGATTTTATCAGTAAATCTCTCAGGTTTATTTTTGAACACTGCATCTCAGAGCTGAATCCAGGCAGCGACCTCCTTAGATTCAGCTTCTATGCCTCGCCAATCCCATGCCTGTCATCATCCTGCTCAGACCCTCACCCTCCCAAGCCCTCATCTCTACATCTGTCATGCCCCAAGCCCTGTTTCTCTGCATCCATCACCCCTGAGTCCCTGATCCTCCAGACCCCGTCCCATATACCCAGGGAGGGCAAATGCATGGTGTCTTTGCCCTTGCACTCCTAGATACACACAGCTAATCAGCCACATACTTGGTTCAACTCAGCTTGGTCTCTGCCACAAAATCCCTCTAAACGTGGTCCTTCAGGAACCTCTGAGAATCATGTTCACTGCATCCTATTTTACTTAGTAGCCTACCATCCTTTGCAATAGCATCCTAACTAGTTTTCTGCATTTGTCTTGCCCTGCAAACGGATTTTCTTAAAACATAAATCATTTCATGATATAGATAATCATTATGATAATCACTTCATTTCATGTATAGTCCTGTATAAGTTGTTCCAAAACAGAAAAATAGAAAATGAAGGCAAGGCTCATATTTATGAGGTTAGTATAATGACATTAACTCCAAAATCAGATGAGAGTTTCCAGAACCAGAAATGAAAGTATTTACCAGTTCAACTTATGATCATATATGCAAAGCTCCTAAATAAAGTAAAAGGGGCAACCCTATCGATTTATTCCCAGCAAACAAGGATGATTCAACAACAAAAAAATCTCAGTGTAACAAAACAGATGAATTAAAGGACAAAAATCACACTTAGTAGATACATAAAAATAGTGTGATAAAATTCAATACCTACTTATCATTAGGGGAAAAAACACCTCAGAAAACTAAGAATAGATGGGAACTTCCTTACTTGATAAAAATTATAAACCAAAACCCATGAGAAAGCATGGTACCTAATGCAAAAACACAAACGCTTCTCTTTAATATCGTGAACAAGGGAAGAAATGTCCACTGACAACAAAGTTTGGGAATTCTGGCCATCACTTTATGACAGGAAAAAGAAATCTGAGTTTTAAAGATTTAATAGTTGAGTTCTCTTGTGGCATACTATGGGTTAAGGATCTTGTGCTGTCACTGCAGTGGCCTGGGTTGCTGATGTGGTGCAGGTTTGATCCCTGGCCTGGGAATTTCTACATGCTGCAGCGCCCCCCCCCCCCCGACCCCGCCACAAAAAGAGAAAAAAAGACTGAATAGCTGAGACCAAACTGTCATGGTCTGCAGATAACAATGAAGCAAAGAAATCATACTACAAGGCAACAGTAATCAAGACAGGATGGCACTGGCATAAAAACAGAAATATAAATCAATGGAACATGATAGAAAGCCCAGGAATAAACCCACACACCTACGGTCAATTAATTTATGACAGCGAGAAGGCAAGAATGTACAATGGAGAAAAGACAGTCTCAATAAGTGGCACTAGGAAAACTGGATGGATACTTGCAGAAGAATGAAATTAGAACATTCTCTAACACCACTCATAAAAATAAACTCCAAACGGATTAAAGACCTAAATGTACGGCCAGACACTACAAAATTCTTAGAGGAAAACAAAGGCAGAACATTCTTTGATATAAATGGTAGTAATATCTTTTTTTGGATCCACCTCCTACAGTAATGAAAAGAAAAACTAAAATAAACAAATTGACCTAAGTAAACTTAAAAGTTTTTGCACAGCAAAGAAAATCATAAAAAATGAAAAGACAACCTACAAAGTAGGAGAAAATATTTGCAAACAAAGCCACCAACAAGGGGTTAACCTCCAAAATATACAAACAGGATTTCCCTCTGTGGTTCAGCAGGTTAAGAATCCAACATAGGGAGTTCCCGTCGTGGGGCAGTGGTTAACGAATCCGACTAGGAACCATGAGGTTGCAGGTTCCATCCCTGGCCTTGCTCAGTGGGTTAAGCATCTGGCGTTGCCATGAGCTGTGGTGTAGGTTGCAGACGTGGCTCGGATCCCGCGTTGCTGTGGCTGTGGCGTAGGCCAGCGGCTGTAGCTCCGATTAGACCCCTAGCCTGGGAACCTCCACATGCCGCAGATGCGGCCCTAAAATGACAAAAGACAAAAAAACAAACAAACAAAAAAAAGAACCCAACATAGTAACTGTGAGGATGTGGGTTTGATGCCAGGCTGATCAATCAGTGGGTTAAGGAACCGGCATTGCCACCAGCTGTGGCATAGGTTGCAGATGTGCCCTGAACGCTGCTTATATATATCTGTATATAAACAGATCATGCAGCTCTATAATAACAACTAAAAAGCAAAAAAAAAAAAAACAATAAAAAAAATGGGCAGAGGAGTTCCCTTCGTGGCTCAGTGGTTAACGAATCCAACTAGGAACCATGAGGTTGCGGGTTCGATCCCTGGCCTCGCTCAGTGGGTTAAGGATCCGGCGTTGCCCTGAGCTGTGGTGTAGGTTGCAGACACGGCTTGGATCCCGCGTTGCTGTGACTGTGGCGAAGGCCGGCAGCTACAGCTCCTGTTAGACCCCTAGCCTGGGAACCTCCATGTGCCGCAGGTGCGGCTTTACATAAAAGGCAAAAAGACAACAACAAAAAAAAAAATGGGCAGAAAATCTAAATAGACATTTCTCCAAAGAAGACATACAAATGGCCAAAAAGCACATGAAAAGATGCTCAACGTCACTAATTATTAGAGAGAGGTAAATCAAAAAGTACAATGAGGTATCACTTCACACCAGTCAGAATGGCCATGTTCAAAAATTCTACAGGAGCTCCTGCTGTGGCACACGGGTTAAGGATCTGGCATTGCCACAGCTATGGAATAGGTCACAGCTGAAGCCTGGATTAGATTCCTGGCCCAGGAAGTTCCATGTGCTGCAGGTAGAGGTGAAAAAGGAAAAAAAAAAAGTCTACAAGCAATAAATGCCGAAGAGGGTGGGGAGAAAAGGGACCCCCCCCTCATACCACTGGTGGGAATGTAAATTAGTACAACCACTATGGAGATTCCCTTTTTTTTTTGTCATTTTAGGGCCGCACCCGCGGCATGTGGACGTTCCCAGGCTAGGGGTCTAATAGGATCTGTAGCTGCTGGCCTACGCCACAACCACAGCAACACGGGATCCGAGCTGTGTCTGCAACCTACACCACAGCTCACGGCAACGCTGGATCCCCAACCTACTGAGCAAGGCCAGGTATCAAACCCGTAACCTCATGGTTCCTAGTCGGATTTGTTTCCGCTGAGCCACGACGGGAACTCTGAGATTCCGTGTTTTTTTGGTTTTTTTTTTTGCTTTTTAGGGCTGAAGGTGTGGCATATAGAAACTCCCAGGCTAGGGGTCAAATCGGAGCTGCAGCTGCTGGCCTATGCCACAGCTCATGGCAATGCCAGATACTTAACCCAGAGCAAGGTCAGGGAGTAAACCCACATCCTCATGGAGGCTAGCTGGGTTCCTTAGTGCTGAGCCATAATGGGGACTCCTGGAGGTTTCTTAAAAACTAAAAATAGAACTACCATATGATCCAACAATCCCAATCCTAGGCATATGTCCAGAGAAAACCATAATCCAAAAAGATACATGCACCTCAATATTCACTGCATCACTATTCACAATAGCCAAGACATGGAAGCAACCTAAATGTCCATTGACAGGTAAGTGGATTAAGAATAAGTGGTACATACATGCAATGGAATATTACTCAGCCATAAAAAGAAAAAAATAATGCCATTTGCAACAACATGGGTGGACCTTGAAATCAACATACTAAGTAAAGTAAGTCAGAGAAAGACAAAAATCATATGATATAACTCATATGTCAAATCTAAAAAATGATACAAATGAATTTATTCACAAAACAGAAACAAACTTATGGTTAACAAAGGGGAAATGTGGCGGGGGGGTAAATTATGAATCTTGCAGTAACACACACACTACTGTATATAAAACAGATAATCAATAAGGACCTACTGTATAGCACAAGAAACTCTATTCAATATTCTCTTTTTTTTTTTTTTTTTTTTTGCTTTTTAGGGCCACACCCTCAGCATATGGAAGTTCCCAGGCTAGGGGTTGAATTGAAGCTACAGCTGCCAGCCTATGCCACAGCCACAGCAATGAGGGATCCGAGCTGTGCCTGCAACCTACACCACAGCTCATGACAACACCGGATCCCCGACCCACTGAGGGAGACCAGGAATGGAACCTGCATCCTCATGGATACTAGCTGGATTCGTTTCTGACGCGCCACAACAGGAACTCAATACTCTTTTTTCTTTTTTTGCGTGTTAGGGCTGCTTCTGCAGCATATGTAAGTTCCCAGGCTAGGGGTTGAATTGGAGCTGTAGCTGCCGGTCTACACTACAGCCACAGCAACGCCGGATCCTCAACCCACTGAGTGAAGCCAGGGATCAAACCTGCATCCTCATGAATACTAGTCAGGTTCTTACCCACTGAGCCACAATGGGAACTCCTTACTCTAAATTCAGTAATAAACTATATGGGAAAAGAATCTGAAAAATAATGTATATTTATATAAAACTGAATCACTTTGCTGTACACCTGAAACTAACACAACATTGTAAATCAACTAAACTCCAATATAAAATAAAAATTAAATTTAAAAAATTTAAATAAAAATTAAATTTAAAAAAATTTTAAAAAGCAAAAGAATCAGCATAGCACTACAACTATTAAGCAAGTTCAGGCAGTGGCCAGATACATAATCAACTTAGAAAAATCAATGAAAAACAGAAATTATACATCTGACAGTGTTAATTTCCTGCCTACAATTCCAACGGTTTCCAGTCACACACACGAACAAAATCCAACAAAACTCACATCCCTTTTAAGGCCCTTTCCTGTCAGTACCTGCTGCCTCTTTAGCTTCACTTCTCTCCTCATCCCCTTGCTCCTTGCTGCTATTTACAAATACTCGCTGGCTATTCCATCTTTCTGAAGTGCTCTTCTCCCAGCTATTTGCATGATTGGCTCTTATGCTATGGAACCCAAGTATCACCCCATCCGAAAGGCCATCCTTTGCAATGTATCTATCTCATCCTAACCTCTCACTTAAATTCTGGTAGTAGATTTCATTCACCGTGACCCAGAAAGTCATGTTTACCCACCACAGACAACAGAGCCTTGACACGTAATAGGTGCCTGGTACACAGTTGCTGAATGGCCAAGTGAAGTCGCACCCTCCACACTAACCCTTGATCTTTTCTCCCAGCGGCAGTTCCAGCAGCCAAACTCTCACCTCTGCGCAGGAGCCGGGAGAGGCGCCAGCCTGGGCCCCCGGCCACAGCCAGGCGATGCAGCCGGCCCACTTGGCCTTCTGGATCCCGAATGGAGCCCAACTCCACGGGGAAGCGAGAACGAAGCGAGGGCATCTGTGGACGCTGGATGCAATCAGCTCCTGGCCAGGGATCAGCTAGCGGGTCTCATGAGGGCAGGAGAAAGTGAAGGACTAGACCTCCGGGGGTGATAAAGGCAGGGCTGGCTGGGAGTCCCGGGGCGGGGTGGGCGGTATGAGAAAGAAAAGGGATTCGGGAGAGGTCTGATTTGCAGAGAGGTGTCTGGATGAGAACAGGGTGGGCTCTGCGAGAGCTACAAACCAGGAGGTCAAGGGGTCTAAGGGAGTCTGAGGATCTAAGGAAGTCTGAGGGCTGGGCGCTCAGTCAGGAAGAGGGGCTGGAAGGGCTAGAGGGACAGGACCTGAGCCAGAGCAAGGAGTTTGGGGCTTAGGAGAGTCTGAAGCCTACCTAGAGGCTGGAGAAAGAGGGGAGAAGGGGTGGGGTCTCTAGGCTGTGAGACGTAGGCGTCCGAGGGAAGAGGCCAGTCTGCGGGCAGGGGCTGCGGGCTGGAGAAGCGGCCCTGAGCAGGGGTCTGCGGGCAGCGGCTGGGGTCTGCGGGCTGGGAGAGGGTCTGAGGGTTGGGGGCGCGGACCGCGGTTTAGGGAGGCATCTGCATGCTGGGGTGGGGCCCAGAAGAAGGGACGGAGAGAAGGAAGGGGTCTGAGGACTTTATCTGCAGGCTGAGGGAAGGGTGTGCCGAACGGAGACGGGGTCTGAGAAGCCGTGGGGTCGGAGGATGCAGGAAGGGTGAGAAGGAAAGGAGGAGAAGGCGGGACGGGGAGGTCTAAGGGCGGCGGGGGGCTGGTAGACAGCTGAGGCAGCTGGGCACCTACCGTTGGGCTCCCACTGTGAGCGCCACGTGACCGCCACGTGAGCCTGTGCGCTAGTCTCAGCGGGTCTGCGCGGGAATCCTAGGCGCATGCGCATCAGTGGTCTCTGGCCACGTTTACGCTTGCGCAGTAGCCTCCCTTCTCAGCGCGGTGCTCGTTTTCGGCGCGCGCCACGGAGGAGACCCAGTAGTAGAAACAGCTGTGGCCCCTCAGTGCCCTGCCCTCCCCTTGGATCCTCACACCCACTAAGTCCCACACTGGCCTCAGTATCCCCCCAAACTGCATTTCTCCCAGACGCCCCTCTCAAGATTGGCCCCACTGTCCCCTCTTTAAGCCAGAGCCCTGGGCCTCGCCGCTGAATGTCTCCCTCAAATCCAGCCTTGTCAGCTCCAGGACTTTCCACTCAGTCTCCTGATTATTCTTTCCACCAGCCCCCTCCCCCGCCCCCCTCCCCACGGCACCCCTTGCTCCCCTTACCTGGCAGGATTCCCTACCTCAGCTTCCACTGGGCTCTGAACCAGAGAGCCCAGGGTTCACCCACCACGTGGCAGCCAGAGGAATCTTCCTGAAGCCCAGCCAAACTCTGTGTCGTTCCCCCCTCCCCCCTTCAGAGCCTCCTGATTCCCCATTGCCCTTGGGACAGAGTCCAAGCCCTGCAGCTTGGCATCTAAGGCTGCATCATCTGGCCCTGCCACCCTCGATCATCCTTCTTTCCCCACTCCCGTGTTTCTGCACAATATTCTTCTCAATATTCACTTGGTTTTTTTTTTTTTTTTAATAGCCACACCCATGGCACATGGAAGTTCTTGCACCAGGGATCAAATCTGAGCGGCAGCTGCAACCTGCACCATAGGTTTGGCAACACACCAGATCCTTTTACCCACTGCACTGGGTTGGGAATGGAACCCACGCCTCTGCAGCAACCCAAGCTGCTGCATCTGGATTCTTTACCTACTGGGTTATAACAGGAATTCCTCACCTGGTTATTCTTATGAATTCTCTGGGATGCTTTCCTTTTCCTTTTTTTTTCTTTCTTTCCTTTTTTTTTGTCTTTTAGGGCCACACCTGCACCATATGGAGTTTCCCAGGCTAGGGATTGAATGGAAGCTGTAGCCACCGGCCTACGCCACAGCCACGGCAACGTCAGATCCGAACCACATCTACGACCTACACCACTGCTCATGGCAACACCGAATCCTTAACTCACTGAGCAAGGCCAGGGATCGAACCCACAACCTTGTGGTTCCTAGTCGGATTCATTTCCACTGCACCACAAAGGGAACTCCTCTGGGATGCTGTCTTGATCCTCCTCTGACTTCCCACGGCCTCCAGGCTTTTCCAGACTTTTACCTGATAATCCTCCTGGGCTCCTCCCATCCCAACCCTGACCACTCTAGGTTGTCACTGCTGAAAGCAAGTCTGTCTACCTCTACTGAACTGAGTCCTGTGAGGCCTGGGATTGTTTGTCACTGTTGTGTTCTCAGTGTTGGTTACCTCAGAGCCCAGTTTGGCAGGAAACCCAGTAAAGGCTTATTAAATGAGAGAAAGGTTTGGGAGTTCCCTGGTGGTCTAGTCGTTAGGATTTGACACTTTCCCAAGGCCAGGGTTTGACAACATCAAGCCACTGCACGCTGAAGGCAAAAAAAAAAAAAAAAAACAGGAGTTCCCACTGTGGCATGATGGGTTAAGGATCAGGCTGCAGCAGCTCAGGTCATTCCTGAGGCACAGGTTCGATCCCTGGCCTGGTGCAGTGGGTTAAAGGATCTGGCACAGCTGCAGCATAAATTGCAGCTGCTGCTCAGATTCAGTCTCTGGCTTGGGAACTTCCATATGCCGTGGGTACAGCCTATTTGGAAAAAAAAAAAAAAAAAAAAGAGAGAGAGAGAGTGGTTTGGCTCTTCCCTCTGTCTTTCCCTGGATACATGGCCTTAGCCCAGCCTCCAGACTTCAGTGCCTTGTCTGCTCTTCACCTGTGCCCTTCACTTGGGCTGTCCCCCAAAGTAAAGAAAAAAATTCCCACATCAGCTCACCCCAGGCCTATTGCAGGATAGGCTGCCTTAGGGTGGGCGAGTGGGGTCTTCATTAGTCTCTGATCAATGCCCTCGCTGTGCTCTAGGGTCATCTGAAGATCTCCCTTGAGCTACAGGGCCCCCTAGCTTAGGCTGACTGAGGTCAGCCCTTCCCCAAGGAGGCGGCTTCAGTGCAAGGCGGCCACATGGGCAGCAGCTCAAGACCTTTATTGACCACACGACCCCTGGGGATGCTAAAGAGGTATCCTGAGGCCCTGCCCCAGCAGCCTCCGCCGAAGTTCTTGGCTGAGCAGCTCCCGTTCCCTGCGGGCACCCCGTAGTACACTTCGGTTCTCCTGGGCCCTCCGGATCAGGTAGGGGATGACCTCCTCCAGGGAGCCATAGGGGATGGACTTGTACACGGCATAGCCGGCCTGCCCTGGAGGGAGAGCATTGGCAGGGTGTGGGCTCATGTTTGGGGAGAGGCTCCCCCAGGCCCCATCTGGAGCAGAGACTTCCATTGCTGAGAACGAGGCGGACTAGGTGAGCTGGAGAAAATGTCCCACTGAAAAAGCTAAAAATCAAGTAAACATTAAAAAAACTTTTCTCAAAATTATTAAAATGCTGCCAAGAGAATAAGGAATTTACTAATTTAAGAAGAGGGAGTTCCTGTTGTAGCTCAGGTTAGTATCCATGAGGATGAAGGTTTCAGCGTTGCCGTGAGCTGTGCTGTAGGTCACAGATGCGCTAGGATCCCGTGTTGCTGTGGCTGTGGCATAGGTTGGCAGCTACAGCTCCAATTTGACCTCTAGCTTGGGAACTTCCATATGCCGTGGGTACAGCCCTAAAAAGTAAAAAAAAAAAAAAAAAAAAAAAAGAGAGAGAGAGAGAGAGTGAGAACCCAGAGAAAGAAGGCATGCACAAGAAACATTCTTGGCAAAATCGAGCTGCTATTTGATGACTTCAAATTTGAGGGGGTACAGAAATGTAGACTAAAAGACTGACCAGGATGAATTATTCAGAAGAACTTCCCCAGATTAATATGGAACCCCAAAATCTAGACCCTCAGGGTAAGAGTTAACAAGAAGTTAACCCTCCCCCCCTCCCTCCCCCCAACCTCCCCCCTCCCGCCACCACACACACACTCAGGGAAGGACCTTGACCATAAGTAGAGCAAGGAAGAAAACAGATAACTACATCTCTGAGAGGTTGTGGTCCTAACATTTTTTCAGCCCTAATTTGCACCCCTGGGATATCTCAAGAACCCTCAAGCTATGAATTTAAAGTACAGTGATTTTGTACCCTTTAGTACCCAGCAGAAGAAAACATAAATCTTCTGGTCTCAGGCCCTGGGAAACAACACAGTAAAGATAACAAAGCACACAGGAAACAAGATGCCGCGATCAAGAACCGACAAAAACAACAGACCGCAGACACAGACACAGGCCTGCAAGGCCTTCAGATCCCAGGCAGACCTATCCGGAAGGGTCTGGCGCTGGGCTGGCTGCAGGCTCTGGATGGGAGCCTGGCCAGGCCTTGTCTGGGATGGGGAGAAGGGACCTGGCTGGAAGGGAATGAGGCCTGGGCTTGGGACAAGGGGGTGGGGGCTGGGGGCACAGATCACTCATACCTAAAGCCAAGGAGACGTGGTCACACATCCCCAGAAGTTGTCCAAAACAGACAGGCCCATCCAGAGGGATGCCCAGCTCCCACATGCTACGGAAAAGGCCACGCATCAGTCCAGATAGTGTGGCTGGATCTGGTGCTGAAAGTCAGCCATTCCGCACACATAGGGCTGTTGGAGTTACTCAAATATTGAAGCACTTCCAAACTCACTGATAAATCACCATTGCCCTGGCCCCCCTGAAAACTCCCCAGTGAGTCCCACTCCCTCCCTGGAGCCCTTGGACCTCCTGTGCCCCAGCAAGTAAGGGGCGATGCCTTGCTCAGCTGGGGCCTGTGGGACCTACAGGAGCAGCAGGGGTTAAATATCGTGAATATTCTCTCCAGTTCCCCTTTGAATCTATTGGCCTGCAGTGTCCCTCCCCTTCTTCCACGTCCACCCCGCTTTGGGTATTTGTCTCCCATTCCCCTACATCATACCGCTTGGTTGCCTGGCGGACAGATTCCTCATTGTGGGAAGCCACCATGAGGTGGCACATGGGGCCACGATGGGCCACATGGTTCAGCATCAGCTCCAGGCAGTGGCTGTAACTGAAGGGAGACGAAGGTTCAACCTGTGGCGCCTGACAGGTGAGGATTAGGCTCTAGGACCTGAGGATTTCCGTTCTTGGGATGCTGCAGGCAAGGATCCTGGAGTCAGGAGATACCTGCATCCCAACATACTCAAAAAACAAAAACAAAAACACAAAATATATATAAATATAAAAAAAGAAAAATAAAAGAAATACCTGCATCCTCACCTTCCTCAGCTACGAGGGACACGTGCTCTCAGAGCCTTTTTCTTCTCTTTAATAGGGTTGTTGTGAGGATGGAGTGAGACGACAATGGTCATCTCACAGCAAAGGGCCACATCCCATAAGAGGACATTTAGCCAAGGCCATTCACTGCAGCATTGTCTACAGAGCAGGGTCAGCAACGACCTCAATGCCTGTAACGGGGGACTGACTAAATGAACACCCAGAGGATAGCGGAGTGCATGCAGCTGTAAAAGAACTGGGGGCTCGGGGCACTGTTATAGAAACGTAAAAAGACTGTCAGGGAGCTGCCGCCGCCGTGGCACAGTGGGATTGGTGGTGTGCTGGGAGCACTGCGGCACAGGTTCGATCCCTGGCCTGGCACAGTGGGTTAAAGAGCCAGTGTAGTCGCATGTGCAGCCTAAGCTGAGACTCCAATTTGGATCTGATCCCTGGCCTGGGAGCTCCATATGCCTCAGGGCAGCTAGTCAATCAATCAGTAAAGAAAAGAAAAGACTGGCAAATTCTCGGTGGTTCAGTAAGTTACGCATCTGGCATTGTCACTGTTGTGGCTCTGGTTATAGCTCTGGCCTAGCAACTTCTGCACGCTGTAGGCATGGCCAAAAGAAGAAAAAAAAAAAGAAAAGACTGATAAATGCTCGCTGAGCTTGCCACAGGCCAGGTGCCACCTACAGACTTCACATACTGCACTGGCTATTGTCATTGTCCTCCAGTCAGGTCTCCACCCATCTCTGCCCCCTCAGGAAGCTGACTTTGCTGTCCTGCATCACCTGTGGAGTCATGGGCAGGGAAACAAGAGGTGGGAGGAAAGCGAGCTCAGGTATTTCACCCCTTAGCTCCCTGCCTGGCCCACCTTCACTGTCCCCTGTATGGCCACACCGCCCCCAGGGTGGCCCCTCCTCCTCGGTTATAGCACAGGGTCATGGCAGCTTCCCACTCTTGTGGGCTCCCCTTCGCTAAATTAAAAAAATTTTTTTTCGGAGTCCCCATCATGGCTCAGTGGTTGATGAACCTGACCAGTATCCATGAGGACTCGGGTTCAATCCCTGACCTTGTTCAGTGGGTTAAGGATCCAGTGTTGCCATAAGCTGTGGTGTAGGTCACATACGCGGCTCTGATCCCGCATTGCTGTGGCTGTGGTGTAGGCTGAAGGCTACAGCTCTGATTGGACCCTTAGCCTGGGGACCTCTATATGCTGCAGGTGTGGCCCTAAAAAGACAAAATTAAATAAATAAATAAAATTTAGAAATATTTTTTGGCCAAACCCACAGCATATGGAAGTTCCTGGGCCAGGGACTGAACCCACAGCAGTAACCAGAGCCACAGCAGTGACAGCTCCAGATCCTAGCCTGCTGAGCCATCAGAGAACTCCACATTTTAATTTTTTTTTTTTTTTTTTGCTTTTTAGGGCCACATGTCATGTGGAAGTTCCAAGGCTAGGGGTCAAATTGGAGCCACAGCAACGCCAAATCCAAGCCACGTCTGACCTGGATGTTAGTTGGGTTTGTTTCCGATGCGCCATGATGGGAACTCCAAATTTTAAATTTTTTCATTTTAAAGTTAAACCCCTTTGGAGTTCCCATAGTGGCTGAGCGGTAACAAACCCAGCTAGTAGCCCTGAGGACATGGGTTCAATCCCTGACCCTGCTCAGTGGGTTAAGGATTCAGCATTGCCATGAGCTGTGGTGTAAGTCGCAGATGCGGCTTGGATCCCGAGCTGCTGTGGCTGTGGCGTGGGCCAGCAGCTACAGCTCCCATTCAACCCCAAGCCTGGGAACTTCCATGTGCCGCAGGTACGGCCCTAAAAAACAAAAATTAAAATTAAAAAAAGTAAAGTTCAACCCCTTTGCTTGGAATTCTGCTTCCTCGGGATCCTGTCTGACATGCACACGTTGACCCATCCTACTCCAGAGCAACCCTGTGAGACAGATGTTCTGCTCATCCCATTCTTACAGAGGGAAACCTGAACTGAGCGAGGTTACGTCCCTTGTCTCCAGGTCACATAGCTCCAAGCGACCAAGCTGGAATTTGAACCCAGGCTGTGTGATGCTCCAGGTCTGGGCTCACTAACAGATTATTCTGCCTTTAAGATACACAGTTGAGTAGAAAGTAAGGACCATAGGCATGATGCCTTTTGCATATGTGCACTCAAAAATCTCGGTGTTTGCCTGTATATGCATACAGGAACTCAGGAGCCATGTGTAAGAAACTAACAAAAGTGGTTACCTGTGGGGGCAAGGAGACCCAGATTAGATGGGGATGTGGGTAGAGGTGAGATATGTTAGTGCGTTCATTTTCGTGTCATTTCTTGTGTGTCTTTTTAGGGTCACACCGGTGGCATATGGAAGTTCCCAGGTTAGGGGCTAAATCAGAGCAACAGCAACGTTGGATCCAAGTGCGTCTGCGACCTACACCGAAGCTCGGGGCAATACTGGCTCCTTAACACACTGATTGAGAGGCCAGGGATCAAACCCGCTTCCTCACGGATACCAGTTGGGTTCTTAACCTACTGAGCCACATCAGGAACTCCAATTTTTCACATCATTTTGATGAGTTGTTTGGGGGGTTTTTTTTGGCTGTGCCTGCAACATACAGAAATTCCCCTGCCAGGGGTCAAACCCATGCCACAGCAGTGATGATGCTGAATGCTTAACCACTAGACCGCTAGGGAACTCCCATATCGTTTTGATGTTTGAATCATATGAATGTATTATTTATTTAAAATCTCTATTAAAACCTTAATGGTACTGCACTACAACAGATGTGGAGAAACTGCAACCCTTACCCAGGCTTGGCATGAATCTAAAATGCTGCAGCCACTTTGGAAAGCCATCCGGCAGTTCCTCAAAAAGTTAAATATGGGGTTATCATATGACCCAAAGATTCCTCTCCCAGAGACCTGAACTTTTAAGATACCTGAAAATGTACATTTGTATGAAACTGTGTACATGACTATTCATGGCAGCGTTATTCACACCAGACAAAAAGTGGAAACAATCCCAATGTTTGTCAACTGAAGAATGGATAAATAAAACAACGTCTGTGGAGTTCCCGTCGTGGCTCAGGGGAAATTAATCTGACTAGTAACCAGGAGGACACAGGTTCAATCTCTGGCTCTGCTAAAAAGACAAAAAAGAAAAAAGAAAAAAAAAGGTCTGTCCACACAATGGAACAGTATTTAATCATAACATGGAACAATGCACTGACACATGCTCCAGTATGGATGAACCCTGAAAACGTGATGCTGAGTGAAGGAAGCCCAGTACAAAACGTCACATTTTCATAGGATTCCATTAATAGGAAACGTGCAAAATACACAAAAATCATAGAGACAGAAAGTAGATTAGTGGTTGCCAGGGACGGAGGGGAGGTGGGAATGGGAAGTGGCTGCACGTGAAGATGGGATTTCCTTTTGAGGTGATAACAATGTTCTGGAATTAGACAGTGCTGATGGCTGCACAGTCTTACAAACGCATTAAAAGCCATTGAATTGCACACTTTAAAATAGCGAGAGCTGCTGTTGTGGCTCAGTGGGTTAAGAACCTGACATAGAAGTTCCCATCGTGGCTCAGTGGAAACGAATCTGACTAGCATCCATGAAACGCAGGTTCGATCCCCAGCCTCGATCAATGGGTTAAGGCTCTGGCGTTGCCATGAGCTGTGGTGTAGGTCGCAGACATGGTTTGGATCTGGCATTGCTATGGCTGTGGTGTAGGCCAGCAGCTACAGCTCTGATTCAACCCCTAGCCTGGGAACCTCTGTATGCTGCGGGGTTACCCTAAAAAGCCGAAAGGAAAAAGAAGAAAAAAAAAGGAACCTGACACAGTGTCCATGCAGATGCAGGCTCTATCCCTGGCCTTCCACAGTGGGTTAAGGATATGGCATTGCCGTGAGCTGCAGCATAAATCTGAGATGTGGCCGGGATCTGGTGTTGCTATGGTTGTGGTGCAGATCTGCAGCTGCAGCTCCGATTCAACCCCTAGCCTGGGAACTTCATATGCCACAGGTGTGGCTGTAAAATGAAGGAAAAAAAAGGGGGAATTTTATGGTATGTGAATTATATCTCAGTAAAAACAAATAATGGTGCCAGTGAGTAAGCCTATGGGACTAAAATGTGCCTAGGCGCCTTCATGGGCCTTGGATGCAAGCTTAGCCTCAGTGGCTTGGCCACTAGCTCAGGAAGCTTGGTAATTCCCTGCGGCTCTACAGCCCCCTCCTTGATCCACTGTGAAATAGAGTCAAGCTTTGAAAGCTCCCTGAGTACAGGGCCTGGGGGCCACGTTTGTTGCTACTGTGACCTGGGGGCCATCGTCGTTGCACAGGTCCTGATCTAAATCAGGTGGTTGGCAAGTATGTGTTGAAAGAAGAAGTTCCTTCTCTGCAGGGCTGTGGGAAGGTGGTCCAAGGAGCATCACCTACCTGGGGCGAGCTGAAGTGAGTAAGAATGTCAGCTCTAGAGCCAGTCTGCCTCGGCTCAAATCTTGGCCCTGCCACTTCTTAGCTGTGTGACCTTGGGGAAGTGAGTCTACCTCTCTGTGCCTCCATTTCATCCTCTGTGAAATGGGGATGATAAAAATAGTATCGAATGCTTGGGGCTGCTTATTCATTCAACAGATCTGTACCAGGAGTTCCCTGGTGGTCTAGTGGTTAGGATTCCGTGCATTCACCCCTGTAGCCAGGTTCGTTCAAACCCTGGCCTGGAAGCTGAGATCCCACATCAAGTTGCTGCATGTGGCAGCCACACACAAAAAAAAAACACCACCACCAAAATCCCAGATCTGTACCATGCAGTAGGCACAATTTTAAGCCCTGGGGTTGGGGGGGGGTCGGCAGTGAACAAATCAGAAAGCCCTGCCCTCCTGGGCCCACATTCTAGTGAGGGAGACAGAGGGTGAGCAACTGAGTGTGAAATCTCAGCTGCTGATAAGTGCCGGGAGAAAGATAAATCTAAGAAGAGAGTGGGTATGGGATGTTCCTGTTTTGATGGGGGGGACAGAGAAGGTCCCTTGAGAAGGTACCAATAAGTAAAAGTGAGGGACTGAGCCATGCAGCTGTCTGGAGGAAGAACGTTCTGGGCAGGAGGAACAGGACGTACAAAGGCCCTGGGGTCATCAGGGAGGCCAGTGTGGCTACAGTGAAGTGAGTGAGGGGACATGACTGGGGGCTGCTGCAAGGATCTGGGGCTTCTTGAAGGTGAGCTGGGAGACCTGGGAGGGCCAAGATCTGACTCAGGGTTTTTTTGTTTTTTGTTTTTTTGGTCTTTTTGCCATTTTAGGGCTGCACCTGCGGCATGTGGAGGTTCCCAGGCTGGGATCTAATCGGAGCTACAGATGCCAGCCTACGCCACAGTCACAGCAACGCAGGATCCGAGCTGCGTCTGCAACCTACACCACAGCTCACAGCAACGCCAGATCCTTAACCCACTGAGTGAGGCCAGGGATCAAACCTGCCACCTCATGGTTCCTAGTCGGATTTGTTTCCGCTGAGCCACAATGGGAACTCCCTGACTCAGGTCTTAACAGGCTCCCTCTGGCTGCACCTGGGGACAGAATGGGGAGAGGGGACAGAGGACTGGGCAGGGAGCCCAAGGAGGAGCTGCTGTCCAGGTGGGAAGTGACAGTGTCCTGGACGAGGACGGGGAGGGTGCTCAGCACCCTGGGAGGTGAGCCCTAATGCAAGCTCAGAAGCTGATATTACCCAGAGGCCAGTCCAACCCAGACCCACCTCTGATTGGTAGCCTCATAGTCAGGCTGAGTGGGGTCTTCAGTCCCCTGGAGCCGGGCCACCTCTCTCTCCTTCTCCAGATACGCCCCTCGTACGAGCTTCACTCCAAAGGCCAGGCCAGCCCTGTCTGCGGCCTCAGCATCTCGCCTCAGCCGCTCATAGGTGTCCTGGCAGAGCACGGAGGCAGCTTCAGGTCAGGAGGGAGCTGGGATCCAGGGCTGTGGTCTACCCCCTCCCTCCACCCCAGCCCCCAGGGCCCCTCGCACCTTCAGATAGGCCTGGTAAGTGTTCCACACCCAGGGCCCGCCTTCCCTGGGGCTGTTCCAGCGCACAGCCAGGGCGGCCACCAGCAGAGAGAGCGTCGCGTTCAGCGAGGTGTACTCAGCATCCACCAAGAGCCTCACGTGCTGGGCCCGGGCATGCTGAGGGGGAGAGACTGCGGTGGGGCCCCCAGCGGTGACCAGCAGGTGCAGTGGAGCCAGACCGAGGCAGAGGTGTTACCTGTACCACCCGGTGCAAGCGGCTCAGGGAGGCCTGGAGATGCCGGTTTTGCTCAGTGTTGAGGCAGGAGACCTGGAGATCCTGGGGGCACAGGGGAGAGACGAGAGCAGCTCAGGGCTACTGGACCCTTCCGGGGCCCAAGTTCCCCTCTCTCCAACCAGAGAAGGGCAAAACAGTTAAGAAATCGTTAGCTATTTGAAAAGTCATTGTACTACATAGATGCTATTTATGTGGGTATAGAGAGCCCAGTGGTCGAGTGCCCAGAATCTGAGTTTGAATCCTGGCTCCACCACTCACTGTGTGGCCTTGAGCAAGTCACATAACCTCTCTGGGCCTCAATGTTCTCCTCTGTAAAAGGAGGAGGATGGGAGTTCCTGCGGTGGCGCAACGGGATCGGCGATGTCTTGGAAGCACTGGGTGGAAGGTTCAAACCCTGGCCGTGCATAGTGGATTAAGGATCTGGTGTTGCCACAGCTGTGGCTTAGGTTGAAACTACGGCTCGGATCTGATGCCTGGCCAGGGAGCTCTATATGCTGCAGCGTGGCCAAAAAAGAAAAAATAAAATGAGGATAATGATAGTATCTACCTGTGGAGTTGCTCTGTGGATAAGAATTAGTTAGTATGTAAACTGTGCCTGGACATAGAAAGGAGAGGACAGTGCCTGCATATAATAAGCACTCAAACATGTGTTACTATTTTAATAATAGGTGACTTCATATACTATCTCATTTATTTAAACTTCACAATGATCCTAGCAGGCAGATGTTATTCCAAGCTCACGCTCCAGTGAGGAGACTGCAGCTGGGAGAGTGAAATGACTTGGAATAAATAAATATAAAGTACTTGGAACAGTGGCTAGCTCATAATAAGTGCCACAAGTGTGACCTCACATTAGCCTCTTGGGACTTCAGTCTCCACATCAAACATCAAAGACCTCATTGCAGAGTTCCCGTCGTGGCACAGTGGAAACGAATCCAGCTAGTATCCCTGAGGATGTGGGTTTGATCCCTGGCCTCGCTCAATGGACTGGGGATCCGGCGCTGCTGTGAGCTGTGGTGTAGGTCACAGATGAGGCTCGGATCCCACGTTGCTGTGGCTGTGGCGTAGGCTGGCAGCTGTAGCTCTGACTGGACCCCTAGTCTGGGGGTCGGCCCTCAAAAGCAAAGAAAAAAAAAAGGATAAAATAATAAAAATTTAAAAAGTCTAGTTAAGTGTTAACAGTGTCAGGAATATGGGTGTTCATTGCAAAATTCTTTCAACTTTTTTTCCTTTTTTCTTTTTTGGCTGCCCCATGGCCTATGTAGTTCCAGGACCAGGGATCAGCTCTGAGCCTCAGTTGTGACCTACACCACAGCTGTGGCAACGCTGGATCCTTAACCCACTGTGCCGGCTGGGGATCAAACCTGCATCCCAGCGCTCCAGAGACGCCGCCAAACCCGTTGCACCACAACAGGAACTCCTGAACTTTTCTGTATGTTTGAATATTTTCAAAATAAAATGTTGAAAAAATATGCCCCCAAATAGCATATACTTGGCAAAACAAAATCACAGAGACAGAGATACACATTATACAGGATGGAGTGGTTGCCAATAGCAGGGAGGGTATGATACGGAAATAAAGAAGAATAAATGAAAGAATGAATGAGTGAATGAATGAACCCAAAGCCCACTGGCCTAATCATAGCGCCCAGCTAGCCAGCATACACCAGCAGAGCTCAGCTGATTGATTAAAGATTGAGTACTTTCTTCTAGTTGGCAAGAAGCTGCCGTCTCCATCCCTTCTATGAGAGCTGGCAACCCCCAGGCACCTCCCCTAAAATCCCCAGGTGACCCCTATTCTATCTGTTCATTCCAGCCATGCTCCAGGCCTGTAGCCACATTTATTCTGATCTTTTTAACCTTGGAAGTAGAGACAGTTAAATGGCTTGGTTTTGTTTTATTTTGTTTTGTTTTTGGGGTTTTGGGGGGCCACACCTATGGCATATGGAAGTTCTCAAGCTAGGGGTGGAATCAGAGCTGTAGCTGCGGGCCTGCACCACAGCTGCAGCAATGCCAGATCCGAGCCTCATCTGCAGTCTACACCACAGCTCTTAGCAACACCGGATCCTTAACCCACTGAGGGAGGCCAGGGATCAAACCCACATCTTCATGTCTATCAGTCAGGTTCATAACCTGCTTAGACACAAGGAGAACTCCTAAATGTTTTGCACACCCTGCTGGCAGATGCCTGCCGCCTCCACATCCCCCACCAGTCATTCCATCTCCCCAGCTTGAGGTCCTTACCCTCCCAGAGTCCATGGCTTCGGCCAGTCTCTTGGGGCTCAGCTCCAAGGAATCCCCTGGGCTTCTGACCCATGAGGTTAGCTCCTTCTGGAATGGGGTGGTGGTGCGGGATGAAGGGGACCTGGTGGGCAGCAACACACCCCCCTCCTACCCTGCCCGTCCCTTACACAGAGCTGAGTGCTGGCCAGTGCTGTAATCTTCAGTTGCATGAGGATGTCTCCAGTTGCGCCAGGGGTCTCCAGGAGGCCTCGCGACAGGTCCACACATCGCAGCATAGCCCTGAGGTTCCCCTCGTACCAGGCCTCGCTGCCCAGCCAGCAGGTGTCAGGGTCTGGAGCCCACTAACCCCCTTCCTTCCAGCCTCCCGGCCCCCCAGGGCCCTGTCGCCGTACTCACCCAGTCTTGACAGCTGAGTCTGGCTCCTCCTCAGTGGGCACTGCCAGGAGGGGCCGGAGGCCCAGGGTCTGGAGCTGTTGGACACAGCCCCTCACCTCCTCTGCAGTCTCACCAGCCACAAACTGCCCATAGACGGATGCTCGGAGAAGCGCACCCGAGAGCCGGGAGCCCAGGAGTCGCTGAGACCAGGCTTGGAGCTGGGGTAACAGGGAGTGAGGGCTTAGAACCTGGCCCTAGGTATCCCCTAGGCCAGTCCCCGCAGTCACTGCTCACCGCCAGGCCGTGGGTGACCAGAGGGGGCCAGGCACACAGCCGTAGCACCAGCAAAGCCCGGGTCAGTTCTCCCGTGCCCTTGAGGTGAAAGGCCCCACCATCAAAGTTAAGGGGCTGCCAGCCCCCAGGGGAGGAGCCGGCTTGCGAGCAGAGCGCACGACAGGTCCGGAGCATCGGGAGTCCTTCACCGCTTCCACACCAGGTCAGGGGGCTCTGGAGGCAGCAAGTTTATAGAGTGCCCCTTGCCCGGCCAGGGGCAGTGACTGATTAACCAGGCAGTACCAGGGAAAGACAAATCTTTAGGATCACAGGCTCTTGGGGAGGGGGAATAGTTAATTATTAACTCATGGGGACACAGTTCAGAATAATGGGTATGGAAAGGAACCCCCCAATAACAGCCCCCAATGACCCTTGGCATAACAGCTCACAATTATTAGGTGCCCATCGTATGCCAGCCGGTGTTAAGGAAGAGTGTGGGCTCTGGGAGCAAGACTGTGGCTTTGCAATCTTCGGAAATCTCTTTCACTGCAATTGTTTCATCTTAAAATGGGAATGAATGTAGTGTTATTGGATAAATTTGAAAATGCATGTAACGTTTAACCCACCTGTTCCATACTGAGTATATATCCTGGAGAATTTGAACATGAGCATAAGGGAACATATACAGGAAGAAATCTTCACAGCAGCATTATTTGTAATAACCTCAAATGGGAACCTCCCAAATTTCCATCAAGTGGAGAATGGATGAAGACTTTGTGGTATATTCATACAATGGAGTACTATACAGCAATGAAAAGAATAAATTATTGATACACACAACTACACAGATAAATCTCACACACATAATGTTTCACGAAAGAAACCAACCACGGAGTTCCCACTGTGGTGCAATGGGGTCAGTTGCATCCCTGAAGCGCTGGGATGCAGGTTTGATCATCAGCCTGGCACAGTGGGTTAAGGATCCAGCGTTTTTGCAGCTGCAGCATAGCAGATCTAACTGCGACTTAGATCTGATCCCTGGCCTGGGAACTCCATATGCCAAGGGGTGGCCAAAAAAAAAAAAAAAAGGCAGACAACCACTAAACAGGATATGCTGTATTATTCCATTCAATAAATTTGAAAGCATGGATAATGCAATGGCAACATAATGTGGGAGATACATACGTGGGTCAAACTATAAAGAAAACACAAGCAAGGAAATTCCTATCACACAAAAGTTAGAGAGGTGGTTACCTCAAGGAATTGGAGGAGTTGTGACTAGATTGAGGCTCATGGGGGCTTCTTTGTCCTTTTTTCTGTATTCTTTTTTTTTTGTCTTTTTTGCCTTATCTAGGGCCACACCCGCGGCATATGGAGATTCCCAGGCTAGGGGTCTAACAGGAGCTGTAGCTGCCGGCCTTCGCCACAGCCACACCAACGCAGGATCCGAGCCGCGTCTGCAACCTACACCACAGCTCAGGGCAACGCCGGATCCTTAACCCACTGAGCAAGGCCAGGGATCGAACCCACAACCTCATGGTTCTTAGTCGGATTCGTTAACCACTGAGCCACGACGGGAACTCCATTTTTCTGTATTCTTTTTTTTTTATTTAATTTTATTTTTTTATTTTTATTTTTTTTCTTAATGGATTTTATTTCAATTATAGGTATACGTAAATCATCACAAGTCAATTTTACAGATTTTGTATCCCAAACCCCCAGTGCATCCCCCCACCCTCCAGATCGTCTTATTTGAAAAACCAAGGTTTTCCAAAGTCTGTGAGTCATTGTCTGTTCTGTAAAAAGGTTCATTGTGTCTTTTTAGTTTCCACATGTAGGCAGTAGCATTGGGTGTTGCTGTCTAATTGTCTGACTGGTTTCAATTCGCATGATAATTTCTAAGTCCATCCACGTTGCTATAAATGTTGGTAATTCCATTTTTCTGTATTCTGATAATTCATCATTGTTCACTTTATAAATATTTTTTAAAGCCATACATCTACAGTTTATACTCCTGAATATACATTTCACAATAAAAGTAAGAAATTCATCACACTATCAGTCTCATGGAGTTGTTATGAGGATCCTGTGAGCTCATGGACACACACAGCCTGGTACACAGCATGTGCTCAGGACCTACTGGCTGTGGTCATTAAGTGCTGTGTATGTCCAGTCTCCTTGGTGCCTCTGCTCCTTATGAGGTATATGTCATTAAGCACCCCTGTCTTAAGGGATCCCCCAAACCACCTCAGGTTCGTGGATTTGCTAGAACTCAGAAAGGATACAGATTAAAAATAACAAAGGGAGGAGTTCCCTGGAGGCCCAGCAGTTAAGGACTTGGCATTGTCAGTTCTGTGGCTTGGGTTGCTGCTGTGGCATAGGTTCAGTCCCTGGCCTGAGAACTTCTGCATGCCATGACTGCAGCCAAAAAGTAAACAGATTAAAAAAAATAATTTAAAATAGCAAAGGGATGGAGTTCCTGCTGTGACACCATGAGTTAAGAATCCCAGTGCAGCTGCTCAGGTCACTGTGGAGGTGTGGGTTTGATCCCTGGCCTGGCGTAGTAGGTTAGAGGATCTTTTCAGCTGCCGAAGCTTAGATTCAATCCCTGGCCCAGGGAACTTCCATATGCCAGGGGTGTAGCCATAAAAAAAAAAAAAATAGCAAAGGGAAGAAGCCCATATTTCCTGGAGACACCAGGACAAGCTTCTCCTTGTTCTCTCCCTGCAGAGCCCAGTGAACAGCACTCAATTCTCCCAGCAACAAGGCATGAAAACAAACATAGAGAACCCCAGCCAGGGACACTCATGTGACCTGTGGTATCCAGGCTTTTTATTAGGGGTCAGTCCCATTGGTGCGGTTGACCACCTCCCACGTGACTGACCTTGGTCTCCAGCCCTTCCAGGACCATCTTTGGAAAATACAATATACCACCACAATAAACAAAAGATTCAGACCTGCAAGAATTTCAGATATTGGAATTGTCAAAATCAGACTATAAACTAGCCCTTCGTAAAATGTTTAAAGAAACAAAGTCTGCAATCACAAATATAAGCAAGCAACAAGAGAGTATCAGGAATGAAAAAGTAGGTTTGAAAAATAAAACAAAAGATGAAACTTTTAGCATTAAAAATATAATAAAGCTAATTTTCAAAATAAAAATAAGAGTTCCCGTGTGGCACAGTGGAAACAATTCTGACTAGGAGCCATGGGGTTTAGAGTTCGATTCCTGGCCTTGCTGAGTGGGTTGAGGATCCAGCATTGCTGTGAGCTGTGGTGTAGGTCGCAGACATGGCTAGGATCTGGTGTTTCTATGGCTCTGGTGTAGGCCAGCGGCTGTGGCTCCAATTGGACCCGTAGCCTGGGAACCTCCATATGTTGCAAGTGCGGCCCTAAAAAGACAAAAATAAATAAACAAACAAATAAATAAAATAAAAATAAAAACTTAGTAGATTAGATGTAACTGAAGACAGAACTATTGAACTGAAAGCTTTATCAGAGGAAATTACACAGCACAAAGAGACAAAGACATTGATATAGGAAAGAGTAGTTGATACATTGAATATTTAATAAAAATCCCAAAAGAAGAAATAGAATGGATGCATGGCAATCTTTGAAGAAACAATGGCCGAGAATTTTCCAGAACAGATGAAAAACGTGAATCCATAGTTCTAAGAAGCAAGTTTATCCTAAACTAGATAAAAAAAATAAATGTATGCCTAACCACTTCAAAACAAAATTGTGCAACATTAAAGGTAATCAGATCCATTATTTATCTCTGCATCCTCCAAAGCATAGCATGGGCTAGATGCCCCACACATTTTTATTGAATAAAAAGGGTGGTCAGGAGCTTCCAGTGTGACTCAGCGGGTTAAGAACCTGATATAGTCTCCTGACATAGTGAAGATGCAGGTTCAACTCCTGGACTCACTCAGTGGGTTAAGGATCTGGCATTGCTGCAAGCTATGGTGTAGGTCACAGATATGGATTGGATCTGGTGTTGCTGTGGCTGTGGCATAGGCTGGCAGCTGTAGCTCTAACTCAACCCCTAGCCTGGGAACCTCCATATGCCACAGGTGCAGCCCTAAAAAGAAGAAAAAAAAGGCAAGAAGGGAGTAGAGCATTTCTTCTGATCTACCTGAAACACTAAACTAGAATGCAGGAACATTAAGCTGAAAATGACATTGGGGGGCGAGGAGAGACCAGGTGGGGACACTTGAGTTCCTGGCAGAACAGACAGAACACAAGAAGCTGCTCAAGAGCAGTCCTGGAATGTTGGTAAATGAAGTTTCCAGACAGTCCTTCTATGGGAAATCACTCACTTTGTGGTGGGAGGGGAAAGGGCTTTAATATTAGTTCAGAGGCAGAGTTCTAAGTGGGAGAGCAGTTGTAAGGTCAGAGTCTTCTCATTGGTTCTGACTGGGCCACCTGATAACCCCTACACCAATCACTGGGCTTGGAAGATAAGATACTCTAGCCAGACTGACTGACATGCTTATTGGTAGAGCCCCAAGTGGCTTGGACTACAGATAAAGCAGGAAGCATACCTGAAGTAGGGGACTAGGCACTGATGCTTCCCCAGAGAAGACTGCGTGTCATCAGGAAAAAGGTCAGTGAACTCTGGATGAGAGTAACCTGGATGAGAATCATGAGTGATTCTGGTGGTTCCCAGAGAGAATATACTGGGAGCTTAGAAAAGGGATTGGCCAGCAGGTACAGCTCCTAAGTACTATCTATCTGTTGTAGTTTCAACTATTCAGTGGCCTCCGATTGCCCATAGGATAAAGTACAAACACCATAAGATGACCTTTGTGATATATCCTTGCCCATCTCACCAACCTCAATTTCTGCCCCTCCCTGCCTTGATGGTAATTCTCCAGCAACAATTTTAGAAAAATTCCTCCCCACACCCTGCTCCTGCGGTCCTTTCTGCCTCGATGCCCTGCACAGCTACTCAGCCTTTAATAGTGGGACTCAGTGACCACATAACGTGCAGAAGATACTCCCAACACCATCACCAAGTTTTTATCTCCAGCATAGACCTGTCTCCTGAGCTTCAGAACCCAATACACAACCAACCTCCTGGGTCTATTGGTTCTTCTCGAACAGGGAGATATCGCCCCCTGGTGGGAGTTTTGGAACTTTGCGCAAACGTTTTCGGTTGCATTGACTGGAATTTGGAGGCCAGGGATAAGGCATGCTGGACGCTGCGTCCGTTTCCTGAACAACTTCAAAACATCTTTAAAGGCATTCGCATGGCAAAAGTGATGACACCTGTGTAACTAGCCCCCAGGTCAAGGAACAACATTATCAGTCCCCTGAGAACCCTCCTTTTCTTGCCCCTTTCCAATCCGTATTTCCCTCTCCCCAGAAGAAAACCACCTTTGCTACAAATCAGATTTGATTCTTTCTTAACTTTAAAGAGATAAAATCCTAGTATGTTCTCTTTTGGGTCTGACTTTTTTTGTTTTCAGAGCCGAACTCGCTGCATATGGAGGTTCCCAGGCTAGGGGTCTAATCGGACCTACAGCCGCCGGCCTACACCACAGCCACTGCAACGCCAGATCCGAGTCACGTCTTCGACCTACACCACAGCTCACTGCAACTCCAGATCCTTAACCCACTGAGTAAGGCCAGGGATCGAACCTGCGTCCTCATGGATGTTAAATTTGTTTCCTCCCAGCCATGATGGGAACTCCAGGGTCTGACTTCTTTGATTCAATGTTATGTTTGTGAGACTCATCCCTGTTGTTGAATATTCAGTTTAGTTATCCCTTCTCCTTTGATTGACAGTTGGGTTGTCTCCATTTTCTGGTAGCAATGAACTTTTTAGTTCATGTCTTTTTGTTCACATTTATAAGTATCTCTCTTGGGTATACACCTAGGAGTATAACTGTAAGGTCGTAGGATATGCATATGGTCAGAATTAGTAGATATAGCCAAACAATTTAGCAAGATGGTTGTATTAACTTACAGTCCCATGAGCATATGATTTTTCCCCATTTTTGTTTTTCTTTTTTTCTTCTAGACCTCAGGCACACCGAATGAGTTAACCATTATCCTTGGTTCATGATACATTCTGGTCTATGCAAAGCCTGTCTCTGATAATGAGAAATCTGGCTATATTAATATATTTATTTCTTTGATCAGTCTCTGTATATTACTCATTTCCCATTGTTGCTGCTACCCCTGTCCCGGGCACTGGCCTTTTTTATTACCCCAGGGCTCTCACAACCTGCACTGGGCAGCCCTTCCACTGTGCTTAGGCTCTGACACCTCACACTGAGGCTGTAATGGCTCCCCATCCAATAAACACACACACACACACACACACACACACACACACACACAGTCTCTGAAATAGCTTTAGCCTCACAAAATAACTTTAGGACTGAAATCTTTAAGTTTTTTTTTCTCTTACTTTGCTTTCTGCCCTTCTTTTTCAGTTACAGTGCCCTTTTCATTCATAACCCTAATGGCTTTCTTTTCTGTGTAATCATATTTGTGTGTTTTGTTAGTTTCCAAGACCGTAGAGTTGGCTTTTTAAACAATAATCTCTATTTTATATTTTTCATTCATTTATTCTGATTTACACGAATTTTTTGCCATGCCTAAACATGTGGAAGTTCCTAGGCTAGGGAGTGAACCTTCACCATATCAGCGACCCAAGCTGCTGCAGTGACCTTGCTCGATCCTTAACCCACTGTGCCATAGGAGAACTCCTAATTTATTCTGATTTAATTTCCTTATTCCTTCTACTTTCTTTGGGCTTACTCTATGGCTCATTTTCTAATTTCTTAAGATAGTCACTTCAGAGTTCCCATTGTGGCTCAGCAGATTGAGTCCAACTAATATCCATCAGGATGCTGGAGAAAGGGAAATTATAGTATGGAAGTATAGTCCAGAAGCTAGACCTCTGACTTCAGGTATAGCTGGATCCAGGATCCTGGCATAATTAGGAATTTGTCTTATTCAATGATAACTACATAATTAAGAGGGACTCTATTTGGGGCAGACAGAAGCAGCAGATATCTATTACATCAATTCAGACAGTGGCAAAGAGAAGTAAGAAGTATGTAGAGACACAACCACAACCTGGGAGTTCCTTTGGAGAGCCTAACCCAAGTAGTTTATGTGATGCTGAATAACACAGGACTTAGATTATACGCATATTTTGTTCCCTGGGCATAATGATTGGTTCAGAGATGGTTGTAAGACCCACACTAGGCTAATGAAAGATAGCCCTAGGACTTTTTAGAACTACTGGCAAAAGAAGTACTCTGGCTACTGAGCTTATAGAATGCCAGCTTAGAACAGCAAGTGATCATCTTTGTCTCCCAAATGAAGGGTCTGAGAATGAAGTCAACACAGAGAAAAGCAAAACCAAGAGATACAGAGAAATATATACCTCATAGCTTTGTCTCAATTCTGGATCCAGCAATACTTGAAGGCAACACTCCCCTGGGACTGTCAGCTAGAAGAGCCAACGTGGAAAAAGAACGTTGCAGGTTTCCTCTTTGAAAAGGAAAAACACACAATTAGAAAAATTCTACTCTTAGGTATGGAATCATTTTTTTTAATTAAGGGGACATTATTTGGACACTAATATATTTGTGAACTCAAGTTCGGTGGTGTAAAAACTTATTTTATTCTATTCTGACAAAAAAATATATGGAAACCATTTGAAAGAAACAGTTTTGATAGGATTAATAAAGTAGAAGTGGAAGTCTAAAAAAAGCTTATACTTAAATATCTATATACTGTGTTCTTCATGGAAATAGCTTTCTCAGTTATCTTATCCTGCTTTTCAATACAAAGAACACAAATTCTTGGAGTTCCCTTCGTGGCGCAGCAGAGACAAATCCGACTAGGAACCGTGAGGTTGCGGGTTCGATCCCTGGCCTTGCTCAGCGGGTTAAGGATGCAGCGTTGCTGTGAGCTGTGGTGTAGGTTGCAGACATGGCTCGGATGTGGCGTTGCTGCGGCTCTGGCGTAGGCCAGCAGCTACAGCTCTGATTAGACCCCTAGCCTGGTAACCTCCATATGCCTTGGATACGGCCCTAAAAAGACAAAAAAAAGACCCAGAAAAAGGAATGAATACTCTCGCTATGCTGCTTTCTTATGGATCCTGTTTTTAAAGTTAACTTTATTAAGATATAATTTATGCACCATAAAATGCACCCGTCTTAAGTGTACAGTTTAGGGAGTTTTGACAGTAGTATACAGCCATGTAACTACCACCACAACCATGATATAGAACATTTCCGAGACCCCAAAAAGTTCCCTCATTCCTTTTTCCAATCAATTCCTTCTCATGGCCCCAGGCAACTACTGATCTGCTCCGTCACCCTATGGTGACTGTATTAATCTATGTTGAGCTATATTAGTTTTGCCTGTCCTAGAATTTCTATAAGTAAAATTATACACTATGTATTGTTTTGTGTCTAGCTTGCTTCTGTAGTTTAATCTTCTATAGTCTATTTATGTTTACACGTGTCAGTTTATACATTATGTTGTAGATAACCATGGAAAATAATAAAACAAGTGGGACATAACAATGATTCATAAATTCCGCTTATTATTAGCTATTTCAGATGTTGTTGAATGCAAAACGAATCGAGTTCTTAACATGTATTTTCCCATTTTTGAAAAGTTTACTTTAAAAAGAATAAGGAGGAGTTCCTGGTGGCCTAGACGTTAAGGATCCAGCCTTGTCACTGATGTGGCTCAGGTCACTGCTGTGGTGCAGGTTGGATCCCTGGCCTGGGAATTTCGGTATGCCAAAGGCATGACTGCAAAAAAAAAAGGCACGAAGACCCTCAGATGAGCTTTTTGTTATTGAGATGTTTTTACAATTCACTGTGTCTGTATGGAGAAGTTTAGCTTCTAAAGCCAGTCCCAGAAGAAGCCTTGTTCACACTTTGCCATCAGCTTGAATCATCTTCTGTCACTTACACACACCCCTTCATGTCCTCTCCTGACAAAGCCCAGTCCCTTTGGAGCTCACAAAACAAACCCAGCCTGGGCTGGAATAAAAAGGACCACTGGAATATTATGCCCTGCAGATGTCGGAAAATGGTGTCAAGAAGACTTTCACACCAGATGTCCCCTCAGTTCAAAGGGCAGAGTGTCAGGTTCCATAGGGTCCAGGTCTCCTGCCACCTGATCATAGATTCCTCTTGGATCCTCATACTTGTCCTCAGGCCAGCGGAGGTCATAGGGGCCCTGACAAGCAAAGGTAGAGTTAGAATCATAGACAGATGATCTGTGTGTCATCATTGCAGCCCTGGGGGATACATTCTCCTGCTCAACTTTACAGAAAAAAATGTTTTCGTTTCTACTTATGGAAGAATTCCAGCATAGACAGAGAAGAGGGTGATTATAACGAACCCCCATGAACGCATCATCTAGTTTCAACAATATCAACCTTTGGTCAATCTTGATTTATCTAGATCTCTCTCTTCTCATCCCCCACTCCCACTAGCTGGATTATTTTTAAGCAAGCCCAAGATATCTCATGATTTCCTGTCAAAAGAGTAACTTGAATGTCATACATGTGAAGATTTTATTTTATTTTTTTTTGGTCTTTTTGCCTTTTTTTTTATCTAGATCCGCAACCGCGGCATATGGAGGCATATGTTAGACCCAGGCTAGGGGTCTAACAGGAGCTGTAGCCGCCGGCCTTCGCCACGGCCACAGCAACGTGGGATCTGAGCCGCATCTGCGACCTACACCACAGCTCACGGCAACACCGGATCCTTAACCCACTGAGCAAGGCCAGGGATCGAACCCGCAACCCCATGGTTCCTAGTTGGATTCGTTAACCACTGAGCCATGACAGGAACTCCTACATGTGAAGCTTTTAAAGGTGCACAATAATACTAGCTATGGCAAGAACAGAATAGGCTTATCAATGTTAGCCTTTTCAATGTCCAAAACATTTTCTCATCAAAATAGAAGAGAAAAAAAAAAAAAAGACCATATAGTGTGGTCCTTCCTGGTGATGTGTTTGCCTTAGATTTGGGAGGAAAACGGTTTATTTATTCATTTAGGCCACACATGTGGAAGTTCTTAAGCCAGAGACCGAACCCAAGCCACTGCAGTGACAACACCAGACCCTTAACACACTGTGCCAAAAGAGAACTCCAAAAAATGGTTGATTTAGATCAGCAGACTTTAGAGAAGACTTGCCCATGGGCCAAATATAGCCTGCCACACGTTTCTGCACTGTCCAAGAATAGTTTTACATTTCTGAACTGCTGGGGAAATATCAAAAGAAGAACTTGTGATGTATGAAAATTATATGAAATTCAAATTAGGGCCCAAAAATTAAGGTTTATCAGAACTCAGCCACAATGGTCTGCTTATGTACTGTCTATGGCTGTTTTTTATGGCAGAGTTGAGTAGTTTTGAGAAAGACAATATGTCCTGCAAAGCCCGAAATATTTACTCTCTGGCCCTTCATAAGAAAAGTGTGCAGAACGCATCTGTGCTTCAGAGGGCAAATGTGGTTCAGCACCTTGGACAGTGTGCATGGTATTTCCACCCTGGTGGGGAGAACAGCGCCCCATCAGGGATAATGTTACAGAGGGTACTCTTTGGCCCACAGTTGCCAGAGCATTACTCAAGGCCACACAGAAAGCCAGGGGTTCTGCCCCACCTCCTTCACTGAGAGGCAATAGGTGAAGCTTAGTTGGTGGTCAAGGTGCCTGTCCAGCCCCCATCTTCACTTCCCTCTGGGCTCTCCATCCCTCATCCACTCTCAGTCCAGTGGATTGAGTGGGGCTGGCCCGATGACCAAGATTTGTCCAATTAGCATATCATATTCCCCACCTCAGTTGTTCAGCCATGAGTATGTGAGCCAAGCTAAACAAATAAGTGTTTTCATTGAGGCTTTGGAGCTATCGAAAAGAAGTCATTCTGGAATTGCTGTTGTGGCTAAGGAGTAATGAACCTGACTAGTACCCATGAGGATACAGGTTTGATCCCTGGCCATGCTCAGAGGGTTAAGGATCCGGCATCGCTGTGAGCTGTGGAGCTGTGGTGTAGGTCACAGACACAGCTTGGATCTGGCATTTCTGTGGCTGTGGCTGGCAGCTGCAGCTCCTATTCAACCCCTTGCCTGGGAACTTCCATATGCTGCAAATGCAGCCCAAAAAGCAAAAAAAAAAGGAAAGAAAGAAAAGAAAAAGGAAATTTTCAAAAAAAGAAATAGGAGTTTCTGTCATGGCTCAGCGTCTAATGAACCCGACTAGTATCCATGAAGACAAAGGTTCGATCCCTGGCCTCACTCAGTGGGTTAAGGATCCAGCATTGTTGTGAGCTGTGGTGTGGGTCACAGACGCGGCTCGATCTGGCGTTGCTGTGGCTGTGGTGAAGGCCAGCAGCTACAGCTCTGATTGGACTCCTAGCCTAGGAACTTCCATATACTGCTGGTGCAGCCCTAAAAAGACAACAAAAAAAAAAAAAGGAAGAAGAAGCATTCTCTTTCTTAGAAGGTTTCTAATCTAACAGGACACAAACCTGGATTTGCTAGGGACATCTTTAGAGAGGAAATTCTAGGTAGGCCTGAAGACAATTCCGTTCCTTGACTTTTCAATTAAGTAGGCCAAAAAATTATTTCTTTATATCTCTCTGCTCAACCAGCAGAGTGGAGATGGCTAATTATCTAACCAAATACATACCTTCCTTCTTTCACAGTAATAGAATTGTAGTAAGGCCTATAGTTGCCAAATAGACTAGATTTCTCAGCCGCCTTTGCAGTCAGGTGTGGCCATGTCCGTATTCTCACCAGTGGAATGAAAGCAGAATGTACCATTTCCGGGCCTGGACCCTAAGTCAGGGTTGTACTTCTACCAAGCTATTCTCTTTTTCCCTTTCTCACCAGCTGAAACCTCAGTGAACTGGCCTATCCATGAAAACTCGGTCAACTCACTAGAGGATAGCAGAGGAACACAAGGCAAAGAGCTTGGGTTCCAGAATAACCAGCAGGGCCACTCACCTCTGATAAAGAAACAGACTGTCTGGTTTAGGCCACCGGATTATGGCCAGGCCTCTTTGTTACAGCAGCTAGCTTACCCTAACTAATACATGCAGTAGGAGGTGGGTTTCTGGCACCAGCCAGGAAAGACTTCCGCTGATACAAATCTCCTCACCATCTGTACTTCATCATAGAGGGGTCCCCAGGCCCCAGGCGGGGCATACAGTCTCTCCACTTCATCGTACAGGTGCCCAGGGAAGGCCATAGCCTCCTCCTCAAGACCTGGAGTTGGAGCAGAAGGAGGAGATGATCAGGGCGTCAGGTATGTGTGTCAGGGGCACCTATGAGCCGAGGGAGCTCCAGTGTGCTCACCACTCACCTCGGGGATAAGACACTTCCTCCAGCGTGGGGGGCAGCTGGGGGCTGAAGTCCCTCATCGAGGGGTAAAATGGCTCTGCATCTGTTGTGCTAACCTGTCAACAGCAACCCCCCCCAAAAAAAACAACAGATAAAATCCTTTCCTTCCTCTGACTCCATTATTCCTGGAAAGGGCAGTGACGAGTCTAAAGCTAAAGGTGGAGTAGTCGTCACTGTCAGTTCCCGTGGGCGGGGTGTCAGGACCAGCCCCACTCACCGTGGAGCTTCGAGTGTCCCGGTCTCCGGTCCACTGGCTCTCCTCGTATTCGTTCCTGACGCGGTCCTCCTCCGACCTTCCAGGATGGAGGCATGGAGGGCAGTTGGGTCTTGACCCTCTGACAACTGTCACCCTCAGCTCTCCTCCCCAGAGTCCTCTTTACACACAAATATCCCCACTCACCCTGCGTCTGTCTTCTCGGAGATGCCTGAGGGAAGCAGGGGAAAAGGGGTTGGGGAGCCGCTCCTGGAGCCCACCCGGCCCTGGGAGAGCTTGGATATGCAGCAACCGCAGGGCTCCCATCACCCTCGAGGCTCCATCCCGGCAGCGGAAGGGTGTCTCCTCACCTTGAGCGAGACGCTTCAGTCTCCGATGCCAGAGAAATCCTCCGACACAGGAGGCATTAGAAAGCAGCAGAAGACCCCCGACAGCAAAGAGCACAGGCAGCAACGGCAGCCCTGAGGGTCCTGCGGGGCAGAAGATACTGCCTCGTGAGCCCCAAGCAATTGGTTTTAGGCCCCAGTTGGGGTTCTCTGGAAAAAACCTGCCCCTGACCAAGCAAGGCCCTACTTCTAGGTCAGGGCAGAGGATGGGCAAGGGTTTCCATGTCCATTCCTTCTTTCCACCCCAGGGCAGGTGGCTCCTTTCTCAAATCAAGCCATTGGCAGTGGGCCCTACCTTTGCCAGAGCTCTGTGTATAGACTCAAGCAGGAACTTCAGCTCCTTAGCTAGGCGTTCAAGACCTTCTGGGATCTGGCCTCTCCCTAGGTCTTCAGCCTTACCCACCAGCTATAGACAATGGTATTGGACAGTCCAGAAACACAAGCTAACCACTGGCTGTTTCCAGAATCACTGAGGCAAACCCATCTTGCTAGAGCCTTCAAACAGTCAAATATCTGTCTTTTTTTTTTATTTTTTTATTTTTTAGAGCCTCACCTGCAGCATATGGAGGTTCCCAGGCTAGGGGTCAAATCAGAGCTACAGCTTCCGGCCTATGCCACAGCCACAGCGATCTCAGCTGCGTCTGCGACCTACACCATAGCTCACAGCAATGCCGGATCTTTAACCCACTGGGCGAAGCCAGGGATCGAACCTGCAACCTCATGGCTCCTAGGTGGATTCATTTCCACTGCACCACAATGGGAACTCCAAATGTCTGTCTTTAAATGTCCTTTCTTCTCAAGCAAACTTCTCTTCTCCCTTCAAACTCCATCTCGAATGACTTCCTCTTTGCACAAACTTTTATCCCAGACAATATCAGAATCCTCTGCTATACCCCTGAGGACAAGAGCAGTCCCTCTACTCAGCATCCATTTCCCCACCTTCTCTTAACAGCACTCATTTTCCTTTAAGGAAAAAATCACACATCTTGCTCTGGATGGATGGCTGTGCAGGACTCTGTGCAGAACACTTATCCCAGCCTGGCCAGTAAGAGCGCCCGCCCCTCTTCCTACACCGCTCAGTTCAGAGCTAGCATTGGACCCAAGGTAGGTCTTTTTTTTTTTTAAGGGCCACACCCAGGGCACACAGAAGTTCCCAGATGCTGCCTACACCACAGCCTCAGCAACGCAGGATCCGAGCTACATTTGCAGCTGAAGCTTGTGGCAACCCCAGATCCTTAACCCACTGAGCAAGGCCAGGGATTGAACCTGCATCCTCATGGATACTAAGTGAGTTCTTAACCCACCGAGCCACAGTGGGAACTCTAACCCAAGGCAGATTTTTGCCAGAACATTTAGGACACTCTTCTGCCAGCTGTTGAGAAGTGGAACAAGGACTTCCTGCTATGGTGCAGTGGGTTAATATTCCAGTGTGGCCACAGCTATGGTGTAAGTCCCAGCTCTGTCTTGGATTTGATCCCTGGCCTGGGAACTTCCGTATGCCACAGGTGTGGCCATAAAAAAAAAAAAAATTAAGTTGGAACTAGAAAGAGAGAAAATTTATCATATCTAGGCAAGAGGAAGAGCTACAGCTATGGGTGAGGACCTACAGGGCAGAGCTAAATCTTAAGGGTCTATGGCTACAAAGTAGAGGAAGTGGGGTTAGAGACCAGAACGGTTTTTTTCAGGGTAGAGGGGCGTTCAGGGATTGGGGCCTTGCCTGCAGGCTCCTCTGTGGGCAGCTGGTAGTCAGGTTCTCCAGAAGGTTGGTGTAGACCTGGGAGGTAGTTATAGAGATTGCAAATTAATACCAACAACCTGGGAAAGCCTTAAATACTTCTCAGTTTCCCATTAAGCTTCTCAACCCATTTTGGGACTCATGGGGACTAATGCATACTTGCTTAGGAATTGTTCAAAGAGAATTGGAAATTGCTGATGGTAAAGCCATACTATTAATATCAAGCCATTCTAATGCTAAACGTAATTTTAAAAATTATTGATGAGGGCTTCATTGTGTGGAAGGCCCTTTTAATCTGAATTGTCAGTGTGGGGGAATAATCAAAAAAGATGCTGGGCTCTCAGGATGTTTTAATAGAGGTGTAAGTTCTAGAGCCAGGGACATACTAGTTTATGCTTTACTGCTTAAAGGGAAAACTGGAATAGAGGTGGAGGTGAGAGAGGAGGGAAGATTATAAGGATGGGAACGAGTCCTTACTTCCATGAGGAAAAAAAGGCTGCTGTCAGTAAGGGAAAGACAGGAAAAGGGAGTTTTCATGGAGCAAATTAAACAGAATGTGAATAGGGGACATTTCTTTAAATTAGCATCTACATAGCATTTACTTTGCACAGGGCCCTGTTCTAAGCACTTTAGATATATTAAGTTATTTAATATTCACAACTATCTAAGATCTTACTTTCAGAAACTGAGCTACAGAAATTGGAGCTATACATTATCTTAGAGACTGAGGCTCAAAGATTATACTCAATCTTAAGTAAGTTGCCTAAACTCTCACAATTAGGAAGTTGCAGAACTGGGACTCGAACCCAGGGTTGTCTGATTCGGGATATGTGTGATGAGCCACTACACTGTCATGTCTACCAGAGTCAAAGTGTTCTAAGTCATATTCAAGGAAGATATTTATTTCATCAAAGTTGCTGATTTTATTGATATAAAGTTGTTTATAATACTTCCTAATTTCCCCTTAATGTCTGCAGGACCAGTGGTAATGTCCCCTTTTGTATTCCTGATATTGGTTGTGTCTTCTCTCTCTTTTTGCCTTGATTAGATTTATAAATGCTAACTGATCTCAAAGAAGCAGCTTTTGGTTTCATTGATTTTTCTTCATTGTTTTTCCGTTTTCTAGCTCATCAGTTTCTGCCCTTTATTCTTTCCTTCCTTCTATCTACTTTGGGTTTAATTTGTCCTTTTTCTAGTTTCTTAAGCTGGAAACCAAGAGAGTCAATTTGAGGACTTTTTTTTTTAAATCTAATATGTGCACTTTATGCCATAAACTTCTTGCTAAGCACTGCTTTAGCTGCACCTTACAATTTTCATACGTTCTCATTTTCATTCAGTTCAAACTCTCTTCTAACTTCCTTATGTCATTAATCACATTCAGACAGTATAGTTTAGTGGCTAAAAACTAATCTCTGGAATTGATCAGCCTAAGTTTAAGCCTCATCTGTAGCTCCTTCTATCTGTGTGAGCTTTGACAATTTGCTTAACCTTTCTGGGCCTCAGTTTCTCCATCTGTAAAAACAGAATGAAAGCATTGATTTCACTAGACCACACTATAAGTCCTCTGAGGAATTCTGCAATCTGCCCAAGAACGTCCTTTCGCACCTGGGGTGGTGATAGAGATCTGGGACCCTTTGACTGCTAGTCCACTGTCCCCCAGGGCGTTGCTGGCCAGCACCCAAACCCTGTATCGTGTAGAAGGCTGCAGCCCAGTCAGCGTGAAGGTGGTGGCCTGGGGGGGTTGGACATCCACATAGAGGAACCCTGGAGTCTCCAGAGCCTCATACCTGCATGAAAGGGAGGACAGGCATTCAGACAGGTGCCCTGCCACCACTACTGGCTGTCACCCCTTCTTGCCGTGACAGGGACCCACCTTATTTGGAAACTCTGTGGCAAGCCCCCATCAAAGCCAGGCTTCCATTCCAGCCCCACTGAGTATGGGGTAATGCTCAGGACCTTCAATCCTGATGGTGGATCAGGGCGGCCTTTGAGGGAAAAGATGGGGGAGATAGTCAGAGGATACAGAAGGATTCTGGAAGATTCCTACCAGATTCTTCTCAAGCATGATTTTAAATATAGAGCTGATTCTCATTATTCGTGGTGGTTATGTCCTATAACGTCACCGTGAACATGCAATTAGCAAATATCAAACCATTGCTTCTAGGGGAAATGCAGGCTTAGATTCCTGCGAGCCTCTAGTCACATTTTCATCACAATACATGATCATGTTTTATGTGTGTTTCTGTTTAAAGACACCTTATTTAATATAGCCTGTTGATTCACTAATGGTGAACTCACAGCCAACAGTGCTATAACTCACACCTGAACGAAGCTCATCCAACACAAGTATTTTCTCCAGCCTTCTTGAGCTCAGGAACACTCGACAGCACTTTAGCTTATATAGCAAATAGATAGCAAAATCACTAACAAAAAGCATAAAAGTGCAAAAACATGTGGCAGTAAAGAGACCACGAAAAGAACACAATTACAATATGCGAGCAGTAAGAAGGCAAAGTGTCAACTTGCTCCACTTCAGCTGAGAATGTGCTCACTGGGTGACTCAGATTCTTCACCCACTCTGTACAGTTTCCTGAATGTCCGAGGAAGCAGCATGAGTACTGATCTGGAGGTGTCCAATAAATTTTAGCAAGTAGGCAAATTTGCAAATACAGATTCCACAAATCATACGAATTGGCTGTATAATACACGTTTCTTGTAGAGAATTTTTTTTTTTATTGCTGTACCTGTGGCATATGGAAGTTCCAGGGCTAGGGGTGGAATTGGAGCTGCAGCTGCTGGCCAGAGCCACAGCCACAGCAACATAGATCTGAGCCACATCTGCGACCTATGCTGCACCTTGTGGCAATGCCAGATTCTTAACCTACTGAGCAAGGCCAGGGATCGAACCTGAATCCTCAAGGGACACTCTGTCAGGTTCTTAACCCACTGAGCCACAAAGAGAATTTCTTGTAGTGAATTTTTCTATCTATCTCGTATCCATTCTCCTCATTTCTTCTGGTTACAGAAACCTCAATAGCCTTGGGAGAACCACTCGCCCACATTCTTCTGATGGAAGTGACTCCCCTCCTGGTAGGGTGAACCTGTGACCAGGTCTGCCCAGCAAGAGCATTGCCTTCCCCTCACCACCTGATTGGTTCAGGGATGGGCTGGGAGCCAAGTGGAGCCAAGGGATCTTACTTCTAGTACTTTCATATCACTGTTAAGAAAAGATTCATTTCCCTGGGAATTCCAACAGACCACTCTGAGAAGCCTTACACTAAAGCCAACACGGAGAAAAGCAGTCCTGAGAGATGTCAGCTGAATCTAGACCCAGCAACTTCTGAAAATCTACTTTTCAGTTACTTGAGCCAGTAAGAAACCCTGTCTTTGGAGTCCTCGGGTAGAGCAGCGGGCCAAGGATCTGGCATTGTCACTGCAGCAGCTTGGGTCACTGCTTGGCAAGGGTTCAGTCCCTAGCCTGGGAACTTCTGACTGCCATGGGTGGGGGGAAAAAGAGAGAGAGAGAAAGAGGAAGAGAGAGAAACTGTCTCTTTTTTTCCCTTTGTTGTGGGTTTCCCTAAAAATCCAGTCTCCTTCGGGATTTTCAGGGCAGGCAAAAACTCCATCTTCATTCATAAACCCATTCTCAGGTTTCAGGAACACTGCCACTCTGGGAGCAACCAGAGACTTGGGGATTGGAGTCCCCCTTGTGGCGCAGTGGAAACGAATCTGACTAGTATCCATGAGGTTTGGGGTTTGGTCCCTGGCCTCACTCAGAGGGGAGGGGATCTGGCATTGCTCTGATCTGTGGGGTAGGTCGCAGACGCGGCTCGGATCCCACATTGCTGTGGCTGTGGTGTAGGCCGGCAAGCTGCAGCAGCTCTGATTTGACCCCTAGCCTGGGAACTTCCATATACTGTGGGTGCAGGCTTAAAAAGCAAAAAAAAAAAAAAGAGAGAGAGAGACAGAGAGAGAGAGGGAGAGATTTGGGGATTGACCTAGGGGAGCACCCTCCCAATACCCTCAGAGCTTCCTCCCAACATACTGATGCTGACGAGCTGAATGTTGGTATGGTCTGAGCCGAGGGGGTTGGTGGCTGTGCACGTAAAAAGGGCATAATCCTGGGCTGCAGACACGTTGGCAATGGTCAGAAGGCTGCTGTGGACGCCACCCTGGTGGTATGTGTGCTCTGTGTACCTGGAGAGGAGGTATGGCAGGCACTCAGGGAGGATGACCGGGGCTAGGGGGTCAAGGTTAGGGCTGCAGCTACCTGGCTGGACCTGGACTCACCTGGGATCCTGGAGATCCAGAGGGACCCCGTTTTTGGTCCAAGTGAAGATGATATTGGGGACACCTCGGGCACGACAGTGGAGGGTGGCAGAACTAGTGCTGTCTCCGGCGGCAGCCACCTTGGTTAGAGGAGTGGGATGCTCCACATGGGGGGCAACTAGAGGGGTTGGAGGTCAACATGAGGCATATGGAAGGACATAATATGCGGACTTGGTGGCAGGCCTTGAAGTCAGGGCTTTGGTGTTACTCACATCGGACAACAAGACGGACCAGCCCTCGGGCTGGAGGTGCCACTCCGTTGTCCACGATGCACTGGTAAGCACCAGCCTGGCTCAGCTTGGCATGCTGAATCCGAAGACGTCCCGTGGATCCCTCTGACATCTTCTCCATGTCTTCCAGGCTCTGGTCCTCCTCCTCTTCTCCCTGGGAGCCCATGACTCAGAAAACGGCCCCTCGTCCAGCCCCAGCTCCATTATCCCCCAAACTGGGTCCCATCTGTGGCTTCATTCTCCCAGTCACAATCACACTCCCTAGCAAAGAAAATTCCACTCACCCCGCCGTCATCCACCATTCACTTGGCCACCCACCAATCCAGCCAACCACTCACTCACCCATTTATCCAACCTTTCATACTTGGAATTATCTATCCACCCATCCATCTATTTAACCATCCATCTATCTGTCAGTTCATCCATTTACCCATCCATCCATCAAACTCTCCTTCCAACCATTCATCCATTTACACATTCATTCATCAAACCATCTGTCTCCCTTCTACCCACCCACATCAACTATTCACTTGTACATGCGGGCACCAATAAATACATGCATCTCGGAGTTCCCATCGTGGCGCAACAGTCAACGAATCCGACTAGGAACCATGAGGTTGCAGGTTCGATCCCTGGCCTTGCTCAGTGGGTTAAGGATCCGGCATTGCCGTGAGCTGTGGTGTAGGTCGCAGATGCGGCTTGGATCCTGCGTTGCTGTGGCTGCGGTGTAGGCCAGCAGCTACAGCTCCGATTAGACCCCTAGCCTGGGAACCTCCACATGCCGCGGGTGCAACCCTAAAACAACAAAAAAGCAAAAAAATATATATATATATGCATCTATATATCTACCTGTATATCCCTCTCTCTACCTCTCCATTGACCTATGCACCCATCCATCCATTCATCCACTATCCTTCCACAGACATCTTTCCACTGATGGTGTATCTATCATCTGCTCTCAAATCTAACCCATTTATCTACTCATTTCGTTCATTCAATTATCCAGCTGCCCACTGATTGATCCATTCATCCACTTGTCCATTTCTCCATCTGCTCTTCAATCTACTCATTCATCTATCCACCTGTTTATCCACCCATCTACCTATCCATCTATACATCCATCCACCTGCCCACTCACTCACCTGTTTAACCATTCACACCTCCACTCATCTATCTGCCATTCAACAGTTCTTAGAGCATGCCGCAAGTACATACTTTTATAGGGTCATGTAGATGTGACCCCCTCCTCCCAAGGAGCTCATAGTCAAGAAATATCCCCCAGCCCCCACTTTCATTTACTAAAGGTTGGATCCTCACCAGTCTTTCCCAGTTGAACATCCCCGGAAGGACTGGATTAGCTTCAACAGTGCAGACTATGTCCACAGAACCCCCAATGTTCACCTCAGTGGGGTCTTGGAGATTTCGGATGATGGGAGCATCTAGAGAAGGCAGGAGCTTGGGGAAAGCACTTGGGCCCAGACGGGCCATGGTGGAAGAGGGCCCCAGGTGGGAGAGGTGTCTTGGAAGTATCCAGGAAAGTTATGGGTGTGATAAAGTCTGCCTTTTGAGTAAAGTTCTCAGGGTTAGTGAGGTTGTCCTCACCCTCTACTGTGCCACTGTGGTGACAGGAGTACGTCCAGTGGACTTCCAGAATTGTGTGGAGGTGGGACTTTCACAGTGGGCTTGGCTTCCTGATGGGAGTAGGTGGGCAGAGATTCTACATAGGGTCTCTCTAGTGGGCAGGTTTCCTAAAGTGGGGGTGGCTCCATCACGGTGGGGGCTCCCAGAGTGGGAAGCTTCAAGGATGGGTGAATACCCCTGGGTGGGTGGAGCTTCTGCAATGAGGAGACCCCACAGAGGGCAATATTCCCTGGGTGGGTGTGATTTCCGTGGTGGGGGGAGCTCTCTAGATTCCCAGGGTGATAAAGGGGCTCACAGTGCACATCCAGCCTCACAAGCGCTTCTGCGGTGCCCTCTGAGTTCTGGCAGTGCAGCTGATAGAGGCCATCATCAGCGCGGGTTACATTCCATAGCTGCAGAGCTCCACCAGACAGGATACGATGCCGGGGGCCGCCAGCTGCGGGAAGTCAGGGTGAGGGGTCTGCCAGACCCTCCTGTCCCAGAGTCCTGGAGATCTGCACCTCTCTCCCCGTCCCGTCCATGCACCTGGGCTGAGGCGGTAGCCACGGAAGGTCCAATTGAAGGCCTCTGGGGCAGGGTTGGCAGACACAGACACGGGCAGCAGTGCCTCGCCCCGCTCCACTGCTGTCACCACAAGCACCTGCTCGCCCAGGAACTCTGGAGGGTCTGTGGAAGAGGCACCAATGGGAGTCAGGACTGTTAAGGTTCAGGGTGGATTTGAGATCAGGTGCAGGTATAAAGGGTTAAGGTCGAGATCACAAATAGATTTGAATGTTGTGGACAAGGTAATTAAGTTCATCAGTTAAGTTCTGAGCTGAGATATGGAATTAGGTGCAGGATCGAAGTTGGGATCTAATTTAGGGAAAGAGCAGAAGCCAGAGTCAGATTTAAGGATGGAAAGAGGGTTTGGGATGGGGGCCATTGTCAGGAGTTGGGATAGAGGACAAAAGGCAATAGGTTGGACAGGATAAGGGTTGATGCAGGATCAGGTGTCAGGATAAAAGTCGGGAAAGTGCCAAGGTTTAGAATGGAAGTCAAAGGCAGTGTCAAGTGAAGTGCCAAGTAGCACAGAGTTAGAAGGAAATTAAGGGGGGTGTCAGGCCAGCGCACATACACAGCACATTGAGGCTGTAGAAGGCGCTCACGGTTTCCTGTAGCTCCGTGCTGTGGGCGCGGCAGGTCACGCGGTGGCCGTGGTCTCGGGAGGACATTCTCAGAAGGACGCTCCTGGCAGCAGAGGAGCCTTTGAATGGAGCACTCCGGGGTGTGGCGGCCACACCTTCCAGCCTGTGGACCAGACCGGAAGTGGGACCGGAGCCAGTCTGGCTGTTGGGTACTGACAGGACAGCACAGGACAGCAGGTAGGGCGTGCGGGGCGGGGGGTGGGGGGGTGGATTCTGCCTGTAGAGGAGTGTGACCAGAACCAGGGAGGGACGGTGCCGCTCACCTCTCCCCCTCCTTGTCCCAAGACAAGTTGACCGGAGGGTTGCTGCTAACGCTGATGCACGTCAGGTTTACGGCATCCCCGGGGCGCAGCGCCGACGCGTTGGCCAGGATCGTCACGTTAGTGGGGGGGACTTGGAGAACCCATGGAAGAAAGCCCTGAGGTGAGGAGGAGGCTTGGCCGGCTTCCGCCCCGAGGAGCCTGGGCTCTAAGGCATCCACCCCCGGCCCCGTCACACACACCCCTACCCCTACCGCCACCCCCAGCTCCGGCTCAGTTCCCCGCCGCGGCAAAGCCATCCCTCCCAGCCCGGCCGCGCGCCCCCTCACACTGAATCACAAGCTGCGTGGACGCGCTGAGCTGGCCGGCTTTGCAGGTGAACTTGGCCTGGTTGTCCGACGGCCCCGTGACCAGCACGAGCTCTCTGGAGAAGGTGCTCCCGGACTTCTCGAGACTTCCCAGCTGCACCCGCCGCGGCTCCTGAGGCTGTCGCGGTTCCGTCACGGGGCGCGAGTCCTGAGGGCGGAGTCTGATTGGGAGACCGCGCGTAGCGGCGCTTCCCCGCCCCCACACGCCCCCACGGGATTGGCTGCCGCCAGCCCAGGTACGGCCACTGGGTGACGAGGCAAAGGCGCCCCCTTCTGCCGGCACCAGCTGGGGGAGAGGGATGGGGGCTGGAATTGAACACACGCCACCGGAATCTCTCCCGCCTGCTGGGCCCCCAGAGCCCGGAGATTATGCCGTCTAATCTCACCTCCAATTCCAACGCCTCACCAACTCCCCGCCCCGGAGAGACGCCTGCATTTACTGACCGCCTCTGCCGCCCCTCAGCCCCACTCCTCGAAATTCATTCCTGCAAAATCATTCCAGCTGTATTTACCAAACATCCTACGCCAGGAAACTCCCTCGGAATTCCCAGATCTTTCCAGGAATTCTTTCATTTTTTTTCCCTATCCTTAGTTCTTTTTCTTAAAATCCCCGAGATTTTTCTTTGCTCTTTCCCTTAATTATATTGTCTGGTCACCGACAATACATATATATATATATGTATCTTTTTAGGGCCTCACCCACCGGCACATGGAGGTTCCCAGGCTAGGGGTCGAATTGGAGTTATAGCTGCTGGTCTACACCACAGCCACAGCAGCGCAGGATCCGAGCCGCCTCTGTGACCTACACCACAGCTCACAGAAACGTCTGTTCTTAACCCACTGAGCAAGGCCAGGGATCGAACCTGTGTCCTCACGAATACTAGTCATATTTGTTTTCACAACGGGTGAGCTACGATGGGGATTCCCGGTCACCGATTTCTGAACCCTTCCCCAGTATTCGCTTATTACCCTAGTCTTTTACTAGAATCTTTTGTATTGCCCCAGTTCTTGGCATTTCCCCAGAATTCCATCCAATTAAATGGGATACAATTTCATTCCTATAATTCCTAGTCTTTCCCTCACAATTTCCACTAGATTCCTAATTTCCCAAGATGCTCCCAGAATTCTGTCAGAATTTTAAAATTTTAAGAGAATTTCATTGTCTTACCCCCAAACCCCAATAATTCAATTTATCTTTTTTTTTTTTTTTAACGGCCGCACCCGCGGCATATGGAGGTTCCCAGGCTAGGGGTCTAATCGGAGCTGTAGCCGCCGGCCTACACCGCAGTCACGCAGGATCCGAGCCGTGTCTGTAACCTACACCACAGCTCATGGCAACTCTGGATCCTCAACCCACTGAGTGAGGCCAGGGATCGAACCAACAACCTCTTGGTTCCTAGTCAGATTCGTAAACCACTGAGCCATGACGGGAACTCCCCAAGAATTCAATTTAATATTAACAAATTTTCTGTGGAGTTACTAGTCTTTCCTCCCAAATTGCTAACTTTGCCCACCGTTGCCTTTTTTCTGGAATTCTTAATCTTTCCTTCAAATTTCTATTTCACCTGAATTCCAAGGTTTCACCAGAATTTCCTTTCATTTTAATGAAATCAATTAGCTTTTCTCTAGAATCCCCAATCCTGATCTAGAACTCCTTCTCTCATTCTAAAATTCTCACTGCTTTCTCAGAATTTCCTCAGTGTTCCTAAGTTTACATCTAATTCTCATGGCATTTGTCTTTTCCAATTCCCTGGCAAAACTCAAAATCGCTGGTATTTTTCTTTCTTTCTTTCATTTTCTTTTTACAGCCACGCCAGAACTGCAGCTGCAGGCCTATGTCACAGCCATGGCAAAACCGGATCTGAGCCGTATCAGTGACCTCCGCCACAGTTGCAGCAATGCTGGATCCTTCACCCACTGAGCAAGGCCAGGGATTGAGTCTGCATCCTCACGAGCTCTGTTTTGGGTTCTTAACCCACTGAGTCACAACCGGAACTCTTCCAGTATTTTTCAAGAAACTCAGGTTTTCCAAGATTTTCCAAGACTCTGGGGGAGAGCAGGGCCTTCCTACCCCCGCCCCCGTTCCTGGCCACCCCCACAACCCTTGCTTGGCACCAACCTTGTACCAGGTGAGAGAAGGGTCTGGGTTGCCTCCAATGGCCAGACACACCAGCCTCACTCGGGTCCCAGCCCGGAGGCGCTGCCCCTCTGGGGGGCCCTCGATCCACAGCTTCTGAGCAGGATCTGTTAGGAGAGCCAAGAAGAGTGGCTTTTCTCTCTGGGCCGGGGCCTGAGGGTGGAGTCTCTGAGGCAAGGGGCACCCCCAGACAAAGACGGAGGCTCACATTTCACATTCAGGGTGAGCGACTTCTTGAAGGTCTCCTTGGCGAAAGCCTCACTAAAGGCCTCACACGTGAGGGACAGACCATGGTCCTCCCGTCGCGCCGGGAATGTCAGGTTAGACATAGAGATGTGGCCGCCATGCAGGCCCTGGCAGGCGGCAAACTTCAGACTTGCAGACTGAGGCACCCCCGTCCCTGACACCAGTGACCCGAGTCCACCCCAGAGCCCAGAAGGGACACATGAATCACCTCCACCCTCTCCTCCGTTAGATCCAGGAGGCCTCGGGCCTCTGCCCGTGTTCCCCAGGGACCGAGGCAAGCAGGCTCCAGACCCCTCCTCTCCCAGATCCAGGCGTTGCGCCCCCACAGGCCCCGGAGCCTGCCCCGTCCCGCCCCCCACTCCTCACATCCATGACCGTCTCCTCCGTGGGCTGCAGCTGCCGCCAGCCCAGCCACCATCGCAGCAGGACCCGTGGACGACTGGATTTGGTGATGCAGGAGAGTGTCACGTTCTTGTTCTCAGACTGGGATGCAGATCCCAGGATGGTAATGGCGCTGGGGGGAACTGCAGGGATGATGGATGGAGGAGAGGCGCTAAGCTGGGCTGGACAGCTCACAGATCGGCTCAGACAGGCAGGAGACTGGGGACAGATGACGAGGTCTTTGGCATCAGATGGGCACGATTGGGGGCCCAAACAGATGGTTCTCTGGGGTACAGACCGACAGATGGGTAGCTGGCACCAGGACTCACAGGTGACCTGCAGCGTGACCCCGCGTTCCTGGATCCCTGTAGACACGCTGTTTTGGGCCTCACAGCTGAGTCTCGCCCCATGGTCTTCCGGCCGCACGATCATCACTAACATGCTGCGGGCCACCGCCTGAGCGTGCTCGGTGCCCCACGCTGTGGACACGGGCTGGCCATTCTGGAGAGAGGGACAGGCTTGGGCCAGCTGAGGACCAGCTCCTGACCCCTGCCCTTCTCCCCACCTCCCCCGTGCCTGCCTCCGCCCTCACCTTCAGCCACTGCAGTGTGGCTGGCGGATTCCCCCCTCGGGCTGTGCACAGCAGCTCCAGGTTCTGCCCTGCCCGCACATGCCCTTCATCCAGGCCTGGCCATTCAATGACAGGGGGTCCTGGAGGGACTGGGGAGCAGCAATCACTCGGTGGGCCTGGAGAGCTCATCCATTCTTTCCAGGCCCCCACGAGCTGCCTCCAGATGCCCATGTTTGTTTCCTCCTTGAGAGCCTGGGCCCCCCTGTGCTTCCCCAGGCCCCTCAATTTCTGCTCCCCAGAGTCACCAGCTGGCTCAGTTCCCCACTTACACAGAACGTTCATGGTGACCGAGACCTTGATGGGGGTGTCCAAAGCTGGGCTGGATCCCTCACACACCAGTAACTGCCCATTATCCGAGCTCTGGGGTGTCACCCTGGGTGGGAAGTTGGGGTTCAGAGTCATCATCTGAAATTTGGGGAGCCAGAGTGAAGGGCTGAGGACCCCATGTCCCCACACCTGGTCTAAGTCTCCAGGCTGATTTCCTTTAAGATCTAGAGTTCTGTGGAAGAGATTTGGGGTCAGTAGTGAGGACTGAGGTCCCAGAGGCCCACACCTAGCAAAATCTTTGCTACTTGGTACTTGACACTTGATACGCTAGAATTGAGGTTCCCATGAAGAAATCTGAGAGTATCAAGGTGAAGAATTGGGTCACAGACGTTCATACCTCACCCAAGATTCCATGCCTGAATCCCTGGGCTATGAGGTTTTCATGGCGAGATTTGGGGGGGGGGGTCAGGCTTAGGAGAGGGCACCCCAACTTCCATACCTGGCCGTGGCCTTGGTGATGAAGAGCTTCTCCTGGGACCCCTCATTCACATTAGAGGAGATGTCAGAAATTGTTTGTCCACCTTGGGGTAACAAGAGGGTTGGAGGGGTGCCAGGTTCCCCCCAAAGGAGATCCAGGTGACCATGGCCTGGAGGTCCTCAGGGTGGACACACGGCCCCCTCCCTCCTGGTTCTAGAGGAGAAGCACTAGCTCCATTCCTTCCACACATTTGAGCCTCCCTGAATCCTTGAGTCCTCAGGGCTGGGGCCCAGGTCTCCTCTCTCCCCTCCCTGCCCCTCCTCTCTGCTTCTTGTTTCTATGCCAACAAGACATCCATATTTCTGTCTGAAGTCTCAGCCTCTTCCCTGAGTTCCAGCCCAGCAGTCCCGAGAAGTCCTCAGTGCCTTTCCCTAGATGTCCCCTCCCATCCACTGGGTCCCCCACTGACCTCATCATCTCCCCAAGCCTGCTCCTGCATCTCATCTCAGAACTGTTGTATTTTCTGGGGCCCCTAGGAGGACCTTGGGCAGGGACCCACCCCCTTCCCACTGCAGGGGCTCCACACACTGCCCCTACCACTTCGCCAACACTCACTGCGGAGAAAGGTGATGTCAGGTGCTGGCTTCGCATCCCCAGACACACAGCTGACCTCGTACTCCTGCCCAGCTACCCACGTGACTGTGCTCCCCGCTTCGGGGGTCAGCTGAAGCACCCTGGGGGGCACTGGTGAGAAAGGGCCTGGAGTAAGTCCGAACCAGCCAGAAGGATAAGAGGATTTGGGCTTGAAGTCACATTGCTCGTGAAACAGGTTCTGAACCCTAGGCCTGAGAAAGGGGGTTCTGGGTACTTGGCCTCCTGGGCCCTGGAGCAGGGGAGGGTGAAAGTGCAGATTCATGGGTCCTGGGGGTCTCTCACCCATACCCAGGACGGAGAGGATCACTCTGGGTGACACCAGCTCAGGGCCTGTCTCTGAGCGGCTGACCTGGCATTCATACTCTGCGTCGTCGCTGAGGTCGCAGGCTTCAATATGCAGGTGGAATTCACCTATAGGTAGAACTCAAGGTCAGGGCCACGGTCAGCCTCTGCGGGTGGCTCAGGAGCTCAGGCTCTGGTCCCTTACCTTTAGTAGGGTCCCCTTCTAGGTGGTACCGTGGGAAACTGGGGATCCTAGGATCAGGGCCCAGGAGCAGCCCATCTTTGGCCCATTGCACTGCACTGCCAGGGGCGCTGACCCCACACCGCAGCTCCGCAGCGGCCCCCTCCACCACCGTCAAGTTTTCAGGCAGAGCCCAGAAGCCTCGGGGGGCTGCGGCAGGGACCGGCACCTGGGCCGGACCTGGTGACAGAGAGGTGTCGATAGAAGAAGGCAGAGAGTCTGGAGAATGTGGGTGGGAAACGAAGGCCACGATCCCACTCACCTGGGGTCAGCAGCCCCATGAGGAGCAGCAGCGTCCTGATGGAGATCCTCAGGGCCATCCCGGTGCCTGTGGCTCCCACAGCGCCCAATGCCTGCCTCCAAGGTCTGCTGCTGGCTTCTTCTGGGTCTCTCTCTCTCTGTCTCTGTCACTTGTTTTCTCTTTGTTTCTATTTTCCTATTAGTCTCCTCTTCTCTGTTTTTCTCTCTTTCTAGGAGTGAGTCTCCCACTCTCCCCCGGCCCCTCTGTCTCTCTGTCTCTCCCCGTGCCCTAAGCCTACTCTGCCTCCTGCGTTCTCTCTCTTTCTAAGGTTTTTTAGTCTCTATTTCTCTTTCTTCTCTCGTGCCACCCCCACTGGAGGCCTCCGCTCTCCGCTCACATCCCCAAAGGGAGGACCCACTGCTCAAAGTCCAACAGGCCCCGAGCCCGGGAGATCTATGATGTGGTCAGTGGCAGAGCCTGGACTTGTTCTCAAACCCAGTCAGATCTCAGACCGCGTCCTTACACTGCTACCTCCCCCAGGCCTCCTCCCGAGTCTCCAGTTTCAGGCCTCTACCCAAGAGGCGCCTCCCAGAGCAGCTGGAGCAAGAAATCCCCCGTCAGCACATGCCAGGCACATTCTTCGGTGCCTCCTCTGCCCCCATGACCCAAGGGCTTGGCTTGGGCCAGGGGTAAGGGGGAATGGGTCAGATCTGGGCAGTTCCAGCTCTGTATCAGGGGCAGAGAGCTAGCCTGGGCGTGGGAGCAAGGCTCCCTGGCTCTTTCTACCCTAGTACATGACCTTCAAGTCCCTTCCTTCCCTAGGTAGACAGGCCCCTCTCAAGGATGTCAGGGATCTCTGCCAGGGAGCGTGCAAGGGTGTGTGTGAGAAAATGAGTGCAGCTATCTGTGTGCACACATGTGTGTCAAGTGCATGTGAGTGTGTAAGCATGCATATGAGCTTGGGGAAGGTAAGGGTGAACTGTGATCTGTGAAAGCGTGTACACTGTGTAAGTGTGCCGGGCAGTCAGTGTGGATGGGAGTGAAAGGCAGGGTCCAAGGCCACCAGCACTGAGCCAAGAGTGGGAACCCTCTGGCAGGGTCTGAAGGGATCTAGTTCACATAGCTTCGCTCTGTCTCTTCCTGTCTCTTCTTTCTTTCTGGGGGGTCTCTGTCTCTCTCCCTTCCTCCATCCAGCTCAAGTTATGTTGCTATCTTTCTCTGTCGCTTTGAGAATTTCCCTCTCTGTCTCAGTGTCTTTCTCCCCTTCTCTCCATTAGGCGGTTACTCCATCAGACGGCCTTTAACTCCATCACCGTCTGCTGAACGTGTCTCTGTTTTTCTCTTGCTGTCTCTGTTCTCATCTCACTCCAGAGTCTCTCACACACACCAGGAGCTCAGTTAACATTTGTGGACCTCCCTGGTGGCCTAGCAGTTAAGGTTAAGTATTCGGCATTGTCACTGCTGTGGCTCAGCTTCCAGCCCTGGCCTGAGAACTTCTGTGGGTGGGGCTGAAAAAAAATGTTTTTAAGATTTTATTTCAGCCAAGCTTTGACTGTCTCTCACTCTCTCTCTCTCTCTCTCTTTTTTTTTTTTTTTTTTTTTTACTTTTTAGTGCCGCACCTGCAGCATATGGAGGTTTCCAGGCTAGGGGTCGAATCAGAACTGCAGCTGCTGGCCTACACCACAGCCACAGCAATCCAGATCCGAGCTGCGTCTGTGACCTACACCACAGCTCATGGCAATGCCGGAACCTTAACCCACTGAGCGAGCCCAGGGATGGAACCTGCATCCTTATGGATGCTAGTCAGATTCGTCTCCGCTGTGCCATAATGGGAACTCCTGTGTCTCTTTACTCTTTTGTTTCTCCATCTCTGAGTCCGCCTGATTGTCACATCTTTGAATTTTATAACCATATGCTTGTTGGCCTGCCCTCCCCACCCCAGTACACACATACACACCCACATGGGATAAGCTTCTTCTGCCCGCTTATCTCCTGCAGGAATTGGAACTGCTCGTTTTCTCTCCCCTCCACCATGATCCCCACCCTTCCCAAAATCTGGTCCTCCTCCAGGAACGAGACGAGGCATCTGGTCTGAGCCGCCATGGCTCCATTCTTGATGTTCCCTCTCGTCTTTCTTCTTCCCTCCCATCACTGACTCCTTGCCCTCCTCCCACATTCTCTCTGCCAACTGCCCCCACGCCTCCTGGGGAATGGACTGGAGGCAGAGCTGGAGGCTCTGTCATAGGGCTGTCACCAGACGGTGTCCCTCGGGGCCAGGGCATAGAGCTGTCCATTGCTGGGACCTTTAATTAGAACAAACCTTCCACCCCACCCCACCCCCACCTTGGATGTTTTCCCTCTCTGGATGCTCCTGGGACCTCAGGCTCTCCATATTTCCATGCCTGTGGCCCCAGGGAGCCAGGAAATGGAAACGATGTTAGGTGTCTGGAAAAAACAGCTTTACTACCTGACTTCCACCCCAAGACTCAGGAGTCCTGGCCCCAAGTTCATCTTATTTCAAAATTCAGGGGCTGGAGTCCCTGTCATAGCTCAGTGGAAACAAATCTGTCTAGTATCCATGAGGATGCAGGTTTGATCCCTGGCTTTGCTTAGTGAGTTAAGGATCTGGCGTTGGTGTGAGCTGTGATGTAGGTTGCAGATGTGGCTCAGATCTGGCATTGCTGTGGCTGTGGCATAGGCCGGTGGCTGCCACTCCAATTCAACCCCTAGCCTGGGAACCTCCATATTCCCTGGGTGCTTCCATAAAAAGACCAAAAAAAAAAAAAATTCAGGGGCTGGTTTCCCCAAACAGAAACCAAGAGTTCAAGGAGTCTGCACCCCCAGGACCCACCCTCTCAGACTCAGGAGTCCAGGTCCACAGCCAAAGACCTCGGAGTTCAGATCTTCAATTCTCCACACCCGGCCCCCGCCCCCAAACACACACAGGACTTAGGGCAGATGTTCACTGTCTGTTGATTTTCAAATCCTCCTGGGCCTGCATGGGGGTGGGAGAGAGATTGGTGGTTAAATCCACTGACTCTAAGTCTTAAGACCAGATTTTCTGACCCCGGTCAGCCTTTCCCAACTGCGCTCTGCTTCCGGCAGGGGACCTAGTTGAGTCTCCAACTGCTCATCAGAAACTCGGAGTCCGTGCCATTAGCTTCTCAGTCATGAGAGGTCTGAGACCCTAGTCTTAGAATCCTGGGCGTCCATGCCCCTGCTCTTTGGGAACACAAGAATTGTGAGCTCCCCAGATCCTAACAGGCTCAAGAATGTCAGACCCGAGTTACAGACTCCCAGTACCCGCTTCGGTTGACTGAGGGTCCCACCCACCTGCCCGGCCAGCTGCGCAGCGCACCGGCAGCAGCGTGGGAACGCCCCAGCTGGGCGGCATGCAGCCGTCAGGACAAGCTGCGCGGTTCCCAGCCTCCCCGCCTGCCCCAGCCCGGGCACCGCCGCCTCCCAGCCGTCACCCGGCAACCACTGCCGAGTGGGGGCGAAGGGGTGGTCCTGGACTGCGGGGTCCTGGGAAAGGAGGGGCTGGAGGGACTGGATTCCTGGATCTCAGGACATGCTGTGGTTTGCAGCAGTAACGAGGCAGGCGGAGGCAGATTTTGAGAAGGAGTTTTGGGTGGGGAGAGCTGAACCCCCTCTTCTCAGGGTCCCTGCTGCCCCCCGGGCAAACTCGGTGCCCTCTTCCTGACCCACAGGCCCAGAGGTGCCCCAGGCCCCGCCTCCCCAGGGCGCGGAAACTAGCAAGTTCCCAGGGGTTCCCATTTATAGCTCGGTTTCCACTCAGCACCGTCCCTCCAGGACCCAGGCTGAGCAAGTTTCTTCCACTCTCTCCTCCTCACCCCCAACAAACCCCCAACCCCGGCAGGTTGCAGGCGTCCAACCCAGCGGATACCCCTTCCTTCGACCCAGGTGTTTCAGCTCCCAGACCGAAAGGGGGCTGGGGTGTCCGCTAGCTGGGGGGCGGACCCCGCCCCCGCCCTGCCTGCCCCCATTCATTCGCGTCTGGGCCGCTGGAGTTTCTCAATGGGAAGAGGGCGGGTCTCCCAGGGGGCGGGCCAGGGCGGGGCGAGTGGCATCGGACCCTCCCCGTTCTCTCCCAGACCCAGCGCGCGGAACCCGCCAGCGTTTCCGAGCCGTGAAACCTGAGGCGGAGCAGACTAGGAGAGCTCCAGGCCAGAGACTGGGGGGCTTCTAGCCTGAGGCGAAGAGTCGGGCTTGAAGCGGGCTCCAGAGTGGTGGGAGGTGTGCTGCCGAAGACGGAGTTCGCAGGGGAGCCAGTGCAACAGCGAGTCTGCTAGATCTTGGGGCTCACACTCAGGATGCTGGTCCCCACACTCCTCGTCCTCTTCTTCTTCTTCCTCAAAGGGCGTGCAGGTATCATGAGGGGTTGTTTGCCAGTTGTCGCTTTACAGGGGTGGACGGGGCTGAGGGTCTGGACTCCTGGGTCTGAGGGAGGAGAACTCTGGGAGCCGGGGCTTCTGCGTCTGAGGGAAGAGGAAGAGGGGTTTGGGGTCTGGACTCCTGGGTCCTAAATGAGGGAGTTCTTGAATGTGCTAAGCTCTGCTCTGCTCCCCCGCGCATTCTCCTAGGCCCGTCACCCCACTTCCTGCAACAGCCTGAGGACCTGGTAGTGCTGCTGGGGGATGAGGCTCGGCTGCCCTGTGCCCTGGGCGCCTACTGGGGGCTGGTTCAGTGGACTAAGGATGGACTGGCTCTAGGAGGCGAAAGGGACCTGCCAGGTGAGGCTGTTCTACCTCTTCAGTGAGGGCCTGGGTTTGGGCTATCACTGAAGTTTCTACTTTAAATTTTTCGAGTTTGGGAAATTACTGGGATCGGGCAAACATTTGGGAATCCTGAATTTTCAGTTCCTTCTTTGGAGGTGACCCATAGGGTTGCGAATTTTAATTTTTACTGTAAAATATTAAATACATGCAGCAAAGCACATAAAGCATAAATGGAAGATTTGCCAAATAATTCTAAAATAGACAATCATGTAATCACTACCCATGTCCATGGCCAGCTCCCCAGAAGCCCTCCTTATTCCCCTCCCCTATCCTACCCCTCTCTTTCCTCGCCCAAGAGGTAGCATATAGTCTGACTTTGATGGAAAATGTTTTCTTGTGCTTTTTCCCCCCTGAATTTATCACCCCCAAGTTTGCAATGACTCTGGGTTGGGAGAGGGTTAGTGTTTCTCTGGCCCAGCACCCACTTTCGGTAGTGTCCTTCTGGTGTGGGATGTCTGGGGGTGGAAGGCTGGGGCCAGGGACTCAGAACCGTTGCTGTGACTGCCTCTTCCCTGACTCCAGGGTGGTCCCGGTACTGGATAGCTGGGAATGCAGCCGGTGGCCAGCACGACCTCCACATTAGGCCCGTGGAGCTGGAGGATCAAGCATCATATGAATGTCAGGCTACACAAGCCGGTCTCCGCTCTCGACCAGCCCAACTGCACGTGCTGGGTGAGAACTCAGCCCACATGTCCCCAGGGAGCCCAGGAAGACTGCCAGTGCTGGCTGGGAGTATCGGGGTCCAGAGAGAATGGAGGAGTGGTGGGTTAGAGCTGAGAAAATCAGGGTCTATGGGCCCAGGATCCAGCTCTGACCCCATATCCACCCCCACAGTGCCCCCAGAAGCCCCCCAAGTGCTGGGCGGCCCCTCTGTGTCTCTGGTTGCTGGAATTCCTGCAAATCTGACCTGCCGGAGTAGTGGAGATGCCCACCCCACTCCTGAGCTGCTGTGGTTCCGAGATGGGATTCAGCTGGATGGGGCTACCTTCCGTCAGGTCAGGTCTAAGTCTCTGTGCCAGCCCTTGCTCATGCAGGGAAATTTAGGGATCCACAAACCCAAGGCTCATCCAGAGGAGAAAAGGGCATGGGAGGACAGGGATTCAAGGCTTAGGATCCTCTGTATGCAATTAAGAATAAGGACTCTAGGGCCAGACTACTTGGGTTCAAATCCTGGCTCAGCCAGGATTGATCTTAACCTCTCTGTCCCTCAGTTTACTTCTCTGTACTATGGGCTTAGTGTAGTATGCACCTCTAGGATAGTTGTGAGGATTAAATACGGTAATATTTATAAATGCCTAGAAGAGTACCTGACATAGAGTAAGTATTACGGTGAGTATAGATGAAGTCATTATTGTTATTATTCATAAACTACAGACCCTGTTGAAAGAAGGAGCCACTGGATCCACTGGGTCAGTGGAGAGCATCTTATATTTGACCCCTTCCAGCCATGATGATGGAGCCACCTTGGTTTGCCGGGCCCGGAGCCAGGCCCTGCCTGCGGGGAAGGACACGGCTATCACACTGAGCCTGCAGTGTGAGTGCAATTGAACACTAGGTTTTGAGCCTGAGGTCCTTGGGGAAAGAGGGGGCCAGGGCCTGGACTCCAGGCTATGAGGATGGAGAGGGTTGTGGGCCCAAGGTCCCTAGGGGGTTTTGGGACCTTGGGACCTTTCAGCCTAAACTCCTTGCTGAAAGGGAAGAAGGGACTAGGGAGTCCGACTCCTAGGTTGCAGAGGTGGAGAACTGGACTCCTAGGTCTTCAGTGGAGGTGGGTCATGTCCCTGGGCGCCGCTGACCATTGACACACCTCCACAGACCCACCAGTGGTGACTCTGTCTGCAGAACCACAGAGAGTGCAGGAAGGAGAAAAGGTCACTTTCCTATGTCAGGCCACAGCCCAGCCTCCTGTCACCGGCTATAGGTGAGGATGAAGATCATTTCTCCCCACCTGGAGAGCTTGGGGATGGCTGGGGCTAGGATGTGAGCAGGTGTGCCTGAGGACGCTAACAGCCCACCACCTTCGCAGGTGGGCAAAGGGGGGCTCCCCGGTGCTCGGAGCCCGCGGGCCAATGTTGGAGGTAGTAGCGGATGCTTCGTTCCTGACTGCACCGGTGTCCTGCGAAGTGAGCAATGCAGTGGGTAGCGCCAACCGCAGCACAGCTCTGGATGTGCAGTGTAAGAGCCGCAGCGAGGCCACGGGTGTGGCCAAATGTGGGGCGAGCAAAATGGGCCAGGGGGCTACAGCGGGCCTTGGCTGCTATGGGTTGTGGGAAGGAGGTGGGTGGGGCGGGAGTAGGATTTAGGCGGGATCCGTCTGTGCTGGATCTGGGCCAAAGTGGAGCAGGGGCGGGGCGGGGGCGGGGCCGGAGCGTGTGCACTGAGTTGTGGACTGGGGGCTTTAAGCCCATGGGCCCTTGTGAGTGTCGTTCCTGAGGGGCTGATCCCGAGTCTGAAGTTGCATTCTTCCCTGGTCATGTGATACCCCGCCTCCTCCAGTCGGGCCGATTCTGCAGGCAAAGCCGAAACCCTTGTCCGTGGACGTGGGGGAAGATGCCTCCTTCAGCTGTGTCTGGCGCGGGAATCCACTCCCACGGGTAACCTGGACCCGCCGCGGGGAAGCACAGGTGAGGCCAGATCCGGGGCTTGTAGCCGTGGCTGGCAGTGGACCGGGCTTCTTCTCAAGGTCCAGCTCTTGACACCACTTCCTATCCCAGGTGCTGGCCTCTGGGCCCACTCTGCGTCTTCCAGCTGTGGAACCCGAGGATGCAGGAGACTACGTGTGCAGGGCCGAGCCGGGGCTCTCGGGCCTGGGGGGCGGCGCTGCGGAGGCTAGGTTGACTGTGAACGGTGAGAAAGCGGGGCTTCCTCCTGGACTCCACAGGTCCTGGGATAGAAATGGGCTCCACGAGAGGGATCTTAACAGACTGCGGTGCCTGGGAATTGCGGCGGTACCTAGCTGAGACGAGTCTAGGTTCACAGTTTGTTGAGAGGCGTGGCCTAGTTGGCTGGGGTTAGTGGGTATGTCAAGGCCTGGCCACGCCTGCTTGAGGAGGAGCTGGGGCGGGGCCTCTTCTCTGATTAGTCCACTATCTCCAAACCAGCACCCCCAGTAGTGACCGCCCTGCACTCTGCGCCCGCCTTCCTGAGGGGTCCCGCCCGTCTCCAGTGTCTTGTCTTCGCCTCTCCGGCCCCAGAAGCCGTGGTAAGGAAATCCCCGCTCTCGTGAGCCATCCAGCGGTGATCCCGGACCTCCGAGCCGGACTCCCAAAACTGCTGTGATTACGGACTCAGACCCTACCGACACTTTGCCTGCCTCTTCCCCCACTCCATGGTTTCTTCAGTGACCTTGCTCTTTTGTGCTCCCAGGTCTGGTCTTGGGATGAAGGCTTCCTGACGGCGGGGTCGCGGGGTCGGTTCTTGGTGGAGACATTTCCAGCCCCAGAGGGCCGCGGGGGCCAGGGGCCGGGCCTGATCTCTGTGCTACACATTTCGGGCACCCAGGAGTCCGACTTTAGCCGGGGCTTCAACTGCAGTGCCCGGAACCGGTTGGGCGAGGGGGGCACCCAGGTCACCCTGGGACGTAGAGGTGAGACCCTGGACCTGAAGAGCCCAAATCTGATTTCAAAGCCCCTGAAGGCCACAATCCCCAAAGAGAGGACCCTCCAATGCAGTGACCCCTAAACCTTAAGAGCCTTAAAACTATGAGTCTCTTGCATCCTGAGACCACCCCCCACACACACACACACACCAATCATTTCCCTTAAGCACAGAATTCTTTTTTTTTTTTTCTGTCTTTTTGACTTTATCTGGAGCCGCACCCGCGGCATGTGGAGGTTCCCAGGCTAGGGGTCTAACAGGAGCTATAGCCGCCGGCCTTCGCCACAGCCACAGCGACGCGGATCCGAGCCGCGTCTGCAACCTACACCGCAGCTCACGGCAACGCCGGATCCTTAACCCACTGAGCAAGGCCAGGGATCAAACCCGCAACCTCATGGTTCTTAGTCGGATTCGTTAACCACTGAGCCACGAAGGGAACTCCAAGCACAGAATTCTAAACTGAGAGACCACTCACACTTAGGGGCTCCAAAGAAACCAGGTTCCAAATACAGAGAATTGTAAAGTAAAAATACCCTCAAATTCTAAGACTCCCTAAAGCCAGGGAGTTTAAATTTGTAAAACCCCAAGTTCCTGAGACCTTAAATCCAGGGACTCCAAGCTAGAGGACTGCAAATCTTGGGAATCCCCAAATTGGTGACCTTTGAGGCCAGAGATCCCCTACCTAAACCTTGAGCTCTCTTCCCCAGTTCCGGCTCAGTCTCCGGCTCAGCCTCTTCAGGACAACCCCCTCTACTTCTTGCAGACTTGCTGCCTACTGTGCGGATTGTGGCGGGAGCAGCCGCTGTTGCCATGACTCTGCTCATGGTCATCACTGGGGTGGCCCTCTGCTGTTGGCGCCACAACACGGGTCAGTGCCTGAGCCCCACCCCAGGTCCACACACAGGTCCTACCCACCGACTGGCCTGGCCTGGGACCTGGTCCTAGTCCTGCCTCTCTAGACCCTCATTGGGCTTGGCTTACATTCAGGACCTGCTGCCCCACTCCAGCTCTAACTCCATCTCTCAAGGTCACACCACTTGCCCTCCTAAGCCAGGGTTCTCATTGGTTCCCAGCCTCCCAACCTGATTTGCCCCAGTCCCCTCTCTTCCTGCTCATGGGTCCCACAAACCACGACTCATAGTTACTCTTGCTTACCTCTGCTACCACCCCCAATGTCCCTGGCTTCAGCCTCTTTCTCCAAGCAAAAGAACCTGGTGAGGATCCCAGGCAGCAGTGACGGCTCCAGTTCCAGGGGCCCCGAGGAGGAGACAGGCAGTGGCGAGAACCAGGTAGGATTCCAGGGTCACCAGACCTGACTATACTTCAAGATCCAAACGGTAATCCAGTCCCAATCATGACCCTAATCCCCACTGCCCACTGCCCCCCTGAACTCAAACAGAGCCCCAATCCCAACGGTGACCCCTATATCCAAATGTCCCTGAAGTCCAAACATACCCCTGGCGCAATTATTCCTTAGACCCAGTATGCCCCTCCCACCACAGGGCTCCTTGTGGTCTTAAATCCAGACCCCAGCTGCCAGGTGCCCTTCGTCCCTCCTGCCTGGTGTCAGATATTCAGCTGAGGGTCCCTGAGGTCTGGCACTGGGGTCAAAGGATCCCCTACATTCCCTCTCACTAAACACCCTGCCCTAGGGCCCCATCGTGCACACAGACAACAGTGACCTCGTTCTGGATGAGGAGGCGACTCTGGAGATAAAGGTGAGCGTTGGGAGAAGAGGGGCTCCATTGTGTTTCCAACTCTCCCTCCTTTTTCATTCTGTTGCGCTCAGAGCTGGCACCTCGCCTCCTCCACCCATTTCTTGCTGCCTCCTGGGCTGTATATCTGCTGACTATGCCCATATATCTGTCCCAGCCTTGGCCTCCATCTGGAGCCCCAGGTCAAGGTTCACTCTGCCAGTGCTTTCCCCATCACAGTTATACTTCAGGCCAAGATGCCTCTCCCTGGGTGCTTCACCCAGGGCCCTTCTACCTATCAGGTTCCAACCGGACCTCACATTTCCCCAAACCTGACCCTCGTTTGGGACCCCATCTCTTTTGGGCCCCACTAACTCCAGTCCCCAGTTCGGAGCCCTTCTCTCTCTTCTCTGAACCTCACACATGCGATTCTCTTGACCTGAAATACTCCTACCTTTCTTCACATACGTACCATCACTCCTCTGGTCTCAGCCCAAACACTTCCTGTTCCAGAAAGCTCGTGCTTCCCTCCTCACAGCTCTGATCATTGTGTCTGTATTTCACCTGTCACAGCTGTGTGACGGTCACAGTGTGACCACTGTGATCTAGGCTTTCCCATCACAGTCTGAAGATTCCCCCATCACTGTCCCAGTCAATCTGCCTGAACTTCCTCTGTCACTCCTTGACCCTTCCTGGCTCTATCTGGTGGTCATCATTTCTCTGTTGGCCTGGGATCACCATGACGACAGGGCTAGGACTATCCTAGTGAGAGACAGCTTCAGAAGCAGCACAGGGCATGACACAGAGTCAGTCTTGGGGCTGTTGGGCAAATGAATGAATGAATGTCTTGTTCTCGATTTCCCTCTCTCTCTCTCTCTCTTTTTTTTTTTTTTTTTTTTGGTTAATTTTTTTAAGGCCACACCCACAGCCTATGGAGATTTCCAGGCTAGGGGTCAAATCAGAGCGGCAGCTGCTGGCCTACACCACAGCCACAGCAACTCCAGATCCAAGCCACATCTGTGACCTACACCACAGCTCAAGGCAACTCCTTAACCCATTGAGCAGGACCAGAGATCAAACCCAAGTCCTCATGTGGATACTAGTTGGGTTCATTACCACTGAGCCACAGTGGGAACTTCTCAGTTTCTCTCTCTCTTGTTCCCTCTGCATCTCCTTCCACACTGCTGCTCCTCAGCAGACCTGTATTCCTCTGTCTCTGCCTTTCTCTGCCCATCTTCTTCTGCCCCTTTGTCTCTTGTCGCTGTTTTTCCTGTCTCACTTTGTCCTTCTACCAGTCTATATGTCTCTGAGTCTGTGTCTACTTCTGTTTCTGGGTCTCTCCCTAGGTCTGATTCTGTTTCAGTGTGTCTCTCTATCAGTGGCCCTCACCTATCTACAGCCTCACATAACTTACCAAGTCCCATTTTATCCCCTCAGGACCCAACCAATGGTTACTACAAGGTCCGAGGAGTCAGTGTGAGCCTGAGCCTTGGTGAAGGCCCCGGAGGAGGCCTTTTCCCACCACCATCCTCCCCCCTTGGGCCTCCAGGGACACCTACCTTCTATGACTTCAACCCTCATCTGGGCATGCTCCCACCTTGCAGACTATACAGAGCCCGGGCAGGTTATCTCACCACACCCCATCCTCGAGCTTTTACCAGCTACATCAAACCCACATCCTTTGGACCCCCAGATCTGGGCCCCAGCACTCCCCCCTTCCCGTATGCTGCCTTCCCCACACCCAGCCACCCGCGTCTCCAGACTCATGTGTGACATCTCCCCAAATGAAGAGTCCTAGGATCTTCAACTTGCCACAATGGATTGTCCTGATTACTGAGGAGCCAGAACAAGTTGGCGGCCTTGCTCTTCCAAAACTGAACACTGAATGGAGGGAAAGATCATTATAATTGTCTGTGTCATTGATACACAGTCAGTTCAGCCAAAGGGGACACCCCAAGTGGGAGCAAGATGGCCTCTGTGCCTACCTACTGTGTAAAAGAGACTCCAGGGGGCAAATGGGCCCTTTGCAGAGGGATGCGGGATTGGGGGTGATGGGAATTAGGGGCAAAAAAGGAAGTTGTTTCTAAACACTGAAAGAAGATATTTCAAGATGACCGCTTGCATTGAGAAGAAAGGCAACATAAGGCAGATTAAGATGCAGGTGCTGTCCTGGCTGTCCCTGAAGGGCACTCTGCTTCAGCCATGGAATTGCAGCCAAAACGGCCATCCACTCCCTGGGAACCCCAGATGGTCACTATCTTGATTCTTTCCACCTTCCTTAAAGGCCCAGGAGGAACTCGACCCAAGGAATAATGATAGGATGAGAGGTTTTTTTTTTTTTTTTTTTTTTTTGTAGGTGGAGGATTGGAATCTGGGAATGAGAATATTTATGTTTAATTAAAAAAAACAGTTGAGAAGCAAATATCTTAGAGATTCTCCTGGCATTATTACTGTCCCTCAAGGAAGGGGCCCATCAAACCTGCACCAGGTCTCTTCTTCTACTCCAGGCTATGAAGTGGAGATAGGAAAAAAACAAACAAAACAAAACATGAGCCACCTCTCTGGCCCTTTGCTACCCACTGAACACTCTTGGCTCTTTCAATATACATCTATACAAGCAAACACACAGATGGACGCACATGACAGCTTGGGGAAGACAGAAATCTACACTGCATTTTGAGGAGACAAAATAGTGAGTCCTGTAGGATAGGCGGTGAAGAAGAGGCCGGGGGTGGGAAAATAGAAATGTCCTGATCTAGGGAGTTCCTATTAGGGCTCAGTGGTAATGAACCTGACTAGTATGCATGAGGATGTGGGTTCCATACCTGGCCTCGCTCAGTGGCTTAAGGATTCAGCATTGCTGTAAGCTGCACAGGTCACAGATGTGGCTCAGATCTAGCATTGCTGTGGCTGCGGTGTAGGCCAGCAGCTGCAGCTCTGATTAGACTCCTAGCCTGGGAACGTCCATATACGACAGGTGTGGCCTTAAAATGGGGGGAAAAAAGAAAGAAATGCCCTGATCTATAGAGCAAATATGGGGACTCTATGCCCTTATCCTGAGGTGCAGGGTACCTGACTCAGCTCATTCTTAAGGAAAGGGCCTGGGGGCTTCGGTTCCTTGTATCCTTGATATTCCTTGTATCCTTGATATTGGAATTAAAGGTCTAGGTGCCTGAGGCTCCTGGAAAGCAGAGCAGAAGGTCTGGACTCTTGGGTCTTAGGGATAAAGGGCTGAGGGCTTGGTCTCTGGGCTGAGAGAGAAGATACCTGGGACCCAGACTCCTGGATTCTGAGGGAGTAAGAGACTCAGTCTTAACTGCTGCTTTTGTTTTTCGCTTTTTTAGGGCTACACCCATGGCATTTGGAAGTTCCCGGGCTAAGGGTTGAATCAACTGCAGCTACTGTCCTACACCACAATCACAGCATCATGGGATCCCAGCTGCTTATGTGACCTACACCACAGCTCTCAGCAATGCTGAATCCTTAACCCACTGAGGGAGGCCAGGGTTTGAACCCGCATCCTCATGGATACTAGTCGGATTCATTTCCGCAGCGTCACACAGGAACTCCCATCAACTACTGTGTTCTTTTTGCCCTATCTAGGGCCGCACCCTCGGCATATGGAGGTTCCAGGCTAGGGGTCTAACAGGAGCTGTAGCTGCCGGCCTTAGCCACAGCCACAGCAACGCGGGATCCGAGCCACGTCTGCAACCTACACCACAGCTCAAGGCAACGCCGGATCCTTAACCCACTGAGCAAACCAGGGATTGAACCCGCAACCTCATGGTTCCTAGTCGGATTCATTAGCCACTGAGCCACGACGGGAACTCCTCATCAACTACTGTGTTCTTGATTGGGGGAATTATGGAGGTTCATATTCCTGGGATCAGAACAGAGGATTTGGGGGTAGGGACGCAGGTCTTCAATGCTGGAATCCCTGGAAGAGAAGGAAGATGGAGCTGAGGGAGGAGAAACCCGAGGTGTGGGGGAGGGGTCTTGAGGGAGAACTCAAAATCCACAACGACGAAGCCCGTGATCCACACTCCCGGCTAGGCCCTTGCATGAGGTGGGACGCGAGCACAGGCTCGCACGCGGGGTTTCCGAGCTGCTCCTCTCTGCGCAGAGCTGCCACGCTATTGTCCTGGCAAGGAAGGCGGGGCCGGCGCGGGGCGGGGCTGGCGGCGCCGGCGCAGCCCGGGGGCGGCGGGAGGAGGAGGCGGCGGCCGTGGCGCTGGGAGCTCCTGTCACCGCTGGGGCCTGGCTAGGCCGGGCGGGAGTGCAGGGGACTTGAGGGCGCGAGGGCCGGGACATGGGGCCCGCCAGCCCCGCCGCTCGCGGTCTGGGCCCGCTGCCGTTGTTGCTGCCACTATTGCTGCTGCTTCTGCGCGCGCAGCTCGCCGTCGGGAGCCTGGCCGGTGGGAGCCCCAGCGCGGCAGAGGTGAGGCCCTGCTGGGTCCTGGGGGATGGGGGAAGGGGCGGGACTGGGCCAGACAGGTCCAGAGCGAAAGCGCAGTCTTTTCAGCCAGGTGGCCGGCCCCCAGGGACACCGAATAGCACCAAGGCATTCAGAAACCCAGAAGTCCAGGCTCCCTCATCACCTGTGGTCCCAGCCCTCTCCTAGCCACAGCATAGGGGCTGGCTTTTCCAGAGCCCCTGGTCCCAGAAGTCCAGCCCTCTCAGGCCCTCTCGACCAAGGTGACTCAGCCCCAGTCCCCTCCCACCTGGACAGGACCCACTAGGCAGCAAGGCTCCTAGAGCCAAGAATTGGCCCCTTGCATCCTCTGGTCCCATACGAGGGCTCCCGCAAGCTTCCCAGCACTCAGGAGTCTAGGCCTCCAGCCACCGCCCCCTAACCCAGCTCTCCATCCCTCAAGGACTTGGTGTCCAGGCCTGCAGGGCTCTGAAGCCAGGCCTTGTGGTCTTTGCACCCAAGAATGGGAGCCTGAGCTAGGGATGAAGGGAGGAGGGGCCCGACCGCCTGGGTTCTGGCCTCCTCCCCCGCCATTCAAGTTTAACCCCTTCAGGCTCTTGTGCGGCTGCGCTGGGGTGAGGGCGGAGCCTGTCTCCGAGGCAACAAGGCCGGGAGAATCCCGGGGGGACCCGGGTCGCCGTAGCAACGGCAGAGCCGGGGCGCCCCCGCCCTGTGGGAGCTGTTTCCCAGGGAACCGAACCTCTACGGAGGAGGGTGCGAGGTGCTTGGCGGAGGGGGCTGGTGCTTGGGGTATGAACATCTAGGTGGTAGGGAGCAAAGGCCCAGGAGACACCGCATGCCAGCGTCCTCCGTGGCTTCGCTGACCCCTCCGCCCCCACTCTCAGGCTCCAGGGTCGGCCCAGGTGGCGGGACTATGCGGGCTCCCAACCCTTCACCGGGACCTGCGCACCGGCCACTGGGAACCAGACCCACAACTCTCGCGACGCTGTCTCCGGGACCCGCAACGCGTGCTGGAGTACTGCAGACAGGTAGGCGGGACCTACTGAGAGGGGCGTGGCCCGCAGGAAAGTGGGTCCACCTTGGGACTGGGTAGCTAGTCGTGCAAAGGCGATGTCCAGAAGGACAAAGGATCCAAGCAGGCATGCGATGCTAGCGGACTTGGCCAGCAAAGAGGCGAAGTTAGGACAGGACCTGTTTTTGAGAAAGTAGGTCAGGGAAGGGGAAGAACCATGCAAAGACGACCAGCTAAGGAAAGTGTCCAGTGAAGAGATCCAGAGTTTAGAAATACGTGGTAGACTCCTTAGAGAACCAGTGTAGATGGGCGTGGCCAAGGGAGAGGCGGGGCTAAGACAAAAAGATCTCAAGGACCGGGGCATCACGGAATGGGGTGGAGACCAAATGGGAGAGTGGAGAGCTAGGAGGCGGAGGCGTGGCTATGAAAAGACAGGTCTAACACAAAAAGAAGAGATACTGAGAGGCCAGAGAGAGAGGCAAGGCTTAAAGAAGGATGGGCTCGGAGTACCCGTCGTTGCTCAGCGGAGACGAATCCGACTAGGAACCAGGAGGTTGCGGGCTCGGATACCGCATTGCTGTGGCGCAGGCGAACGCCTACAGCTCAGATTCAACCCCTAGCCTGGGAACCTTCATATCCCACGGACACAGCCCTAAAAAGATAAAGAAAGAAAGAAACAGGAAGGGCCTAGGGAGGGCGTGGCTTTTAAGGGAGATCTACTGAGGACTCGGCCCAAGGGCTTAGATATCTAAGACCCGTTCTTTAGAGGAGCAGAGCTTGGGGAGCAGAGGTCCTTATGAATACCATAAGGGACATGGTCAGTGCAGAAGCAAGCCTGGTAGGGGTGGGGCAGCGGGTTGATCGTCCCCTCCCACTGCCCCCAGATGTACCCGGAGCTGCAGATTGCACGCGTGGAGCAGGCAACACAGGCCATCCCCATGGAGCAATGGTGCGGGGATGCGCGGGGTGGCCGCTGTGCCCACCCCCACCACCAGGTTGTGCCCTTCCGCTGCCTGCGTGAGTCACAGGCTGAGGGAGGGGAAGGGAAGGCTGGGGGAGGGGGCATCTCCGAGGGGGTGAGTTTCTGGCCCTGGTTTCAGGTTCACATTAGGGAGCTGGATGCCTGGGTCCAGAGTGGGACAGAGAAGCCTCTGAGGATGACAGATCTGGATTCTGAGGCGGGTAGGGCTAGTGGCCGTGGGAGTGTCTCACGCTGGTGCCCCCCATTCGCCAGCGGGTGAATTTGTGAGCGAGGCCCTGCTAGTCCCTGAAGGCTGCCGGTTCTTGCACCAGGAGCGTATGGACCAGTGTGAGAGTTCAACCCGGAGGCATCAGGAGGCACAGGAGGTCGGGACCTGACCCACTCATCCTCACTCCCCACCCCCTGCCCCCGCCCTAGAAGGCAGGAGTCCTGTGCCCTAATACCATCCTCCTCCAAGAACCCAAGAGTCTGGGCCTCAGCCCCCTCTTCCCACAGGGGCGGAACTAAGAGTCCAGGCTCCCAGCCCCATCAACCCCAAGACCCAGGCTTCCGGACTCCCCATCACCCCACAGTCTTGGCATCTGGGCCCACTCTTCCCGCAGGCCTGCAGCGCCCAGGGCCTCATCCTGCATGGCTCGGGCATGCTTTTGCCCTGTGGTGCAGATCGGTTCCGAGGTGTGGAGTATGTGTGCTGCCCCCCTCCGGTGACCCCCAACCCGTCTGCGACAGCAGTTGGGTGAGTGGGAGGGAACCCTCCATGCCCAACCCAAGGCACCAGAGCTGCAAACCGGGGCCCTGGGCCTGGGTTCTTATTGTCTCGGGTCTTCTGCTCCCTCAGTGACCCCTCCACCCGCTCCTGGCCCCCAGGGGGCAGAGTTGAGGGGGGTGAGGACGAGGAAGAGGAGGAATCCTTCCTACAGCCAGTAGATGATTATTTTGTGGAGCCCCCACGGACTGAGGAGGAAGAAGAGGAGGAAAGAGTCCCACCCTCAAGCTCCCATACCCCTGCAGGGGTCAGCAAAGGTGAGGCAGTCTCTGAACCCCCAGTCCCCTCCACCCTGGAGGGAGGATGATTTAAGGGAGCCTTGGTGTAGCTGCATCTTTGGGAGGGACCTGTGGGGGAGAAGCCCTGTTGGGAGAAGCGAGAGGGATGGGAATGGCTTTGGATAAAGTAGAGGTGGAAGGGCCAGCCTGTGAGGAATGCAAAGGATGAGGATGGTTTGGGGGGTACCTGGAAGTAGAGGAGCCATTCGGTAGGTCTAAGGATTATTTGGGGAAAGCTTGGAGGATGGTATATGGATTCCTAAGCTTTGCAAGAAAAGGCGCAGTCCGGAAACGTATCTCACATCGTGCCAGGCAGCGGCATGGCTCAAGTGAACACACGATGGTCTCCGGTGCGCCCTAGAAACTGCAGTGCTATGGGAAGGGAAGGTGACCTGGAGACGAGCTTCAGGCTGACTCCCTGATTCCTGGCCTTGCAGTGACTCCCACCCCGAGGCCCACAGACGGTGTGGATGTGTACTTCGGCATGCCTGGAGAGATCAGTGAGCATGAAGGGTTCCTGCGGGCTAAGATGGACCTGGAGGAGCGCAGGATGCGCCAGATTAATGAGGTGACAGTGCTAGGGGGCCCCAGGATCCCCCATAAACAGAATTTCACCAGGAAAGGCTTCAGGGATGCATTGAGACTGCCTCTAAAGGCTCCCCAAGCCCTTGTCAACACCCCTGCCCTCAACACCGCCCCTAAGGATCCCTGGCTGACCTAGAGTCCCATGGCAAAGCCACCAGAGTCTATGGAAACCATGGTGCATGGTACTCTTCCACTTTAAATTCCTTCTGGAGTTCCTGTTGTGGCTCAGTGGTTAACAAATCTGACTAGCATCCATGAAGATGCAGGTTTGATCCCTGGCCTCGGTCAGTGGGTTAAAGATCTGGGGTTTCTGTGAGCTGTGGTGTAGGTCACAGACACGCCTCGGGTCCTGCATTGCTGTGGCTGTGGCGTAGGCCAGCACCCCCTAGCCTGGGAACCTCCATATGCCACGGTACAGCAAAATAAATAAATAAATAAATAAATAAGTTCCTTCTGAATCCTCCCTCTTGGGAATCCAAGAAGCAGCGGGACTTAAAGGACAAGGAGACTCTGAAGAGGGGTGGAGGGACTCACTGGGTAGAGCAGCATGGAGCCTAGGATCCTGAAGCTCCCCTTGTCCCTAGGTGATGCGTGAATGGGCCATGGCGGACAACCAGTCCAAGAACCTGCCTAAAGCCGACAGACAGGCCTTGAATGAGGTAAGACAGCCCCCAGGGTGTCCTAATCATGTCTGTCCACGACCTGGGGCACACTGTGTCTCCGCCTGGCTCAGGCTTAGTCTGGCCTCCTGCAGTTTCACCCCTTCCTACTGATAGGGAGCTCTCCCGGCCCCACCCCTACACTTGGCTCCACCCTGCTTGGCCTACATCAGACCTGACTCTGCCCTCCTCCTCCTCCCATTGGCCATGTTTTGCCCTGTCTTAACTTTATCCTAACCTTTAAGGGCCAGCTCTGGAGTCTTCTCCCCAGCTGGGTCCCTGCAGACACAGCCAGATCCTTCTCAGCCTCTCTTTGATGCGACGCCCTGTCCCCTGACTCTGGCCCCACCCTCTAATCTCTCTTCTACTCAACCCCCTCCTCAGTAGGCCCAGCCTCATGACCCTGTGACCCACCTCTCTCAACCTCACCTTGGTACCGCCTGACCCCAGGTAGACCCCGCTCAGGTTAGCCCCATTCCCTGACCCTTGCTCCCGCCCCTCTCAGTCTCATTTAACCACAGCCTGTCTCCAGTTGGCCCTGCCCAGGCCTACAGCCCTACCTTTCCTATAATACTTGGTCCCTTTCACCTTAGAATGAGCCAGCTCTCTTCCTAATTTGTTCCCACTCATAGAGTTGACACCTTCAGCTGGGCTCCCAGCAGACCCAGCCCTGCCCCCACTCTACCTGGCCCTGCAGCCCCACCCCCTCCAGTCTCCTGTGATCTAGTCCCACCCCAGACTGACCCTGCCCAGGCCTGGATCCACTGCATCACCCTCCCCCTGGGCGCTATAACCCCACTTTTCCAGACTACCTTTGACCCAGGTTTCACCCCACCCACGCCACTCCTGACCCTGTGCCCACCCGCCCTGCAGCACTTCCAGTCCATTCTGCAGACCCTGGAGGAGCAGGTGTCTGGTGAGCGACAGCGCCTGGTGGAGACCCATGCCACCCGAGTCATCGCCCTTATCAACGACCAGCGCCGGGCTGCCTTGGAAAGCTTCCTGGCGGCGCTGCAGGGGGATCCGCCTCAGGTGCGGGAGCCGTGGGGGCAGAGGGCACAGGGCGAAAAGGGTGGAGCGGACCTGGGCAGCCTTCATCCCTTCCACAGCCAGAGCGCGTTCTGCTGGCCCTGCGGCGCTACCTGCGAGCAGAGCAGAAGGAGCAGAGGCACACCCTGCGCCATTACCAGCACGTGGCTGCTGTGGACCCCGAGAAAGCCCAGCAGATGCGCTTCCAGGTGCTCAGATTCTTCCAGCTCCCAAATACTCTGCTGCCCCTCAGACCCCAGTCTCTCAGACCCCATCCATCAGACTTTTCTCTTGGCCCTCAGACCCTTTTTCTGTCCCATGGGCCTCCTTCCTATCCCTGGGACCGCCCCCTTTTCCGTGCTTTGGAACCCATACCAGTCCCTCAGACCCCTACTTCCTGACCCTGGAGCACTGCCTCCCCCACTTCCTGTTTCTTGACCCCACTTCCTGTCCCTTGGCTTCCTACTTCCTTTCCCAGAATCCTCCTCCTGAGCCTTGAACCCTGTTTCCATCCCTCAACTCTCCTTTTTACCTAACCCCACTTGCTCTCCCTGAAACCCTTGTTCTGTGCATTCAGATCCTAACTCGTTTCTGGGTCCTGTCCAAGGACAGTCCATTCAATGCTCTTGAACGCCCAAGTCCTGCCCTTGAATCTCATCTTTTCCAAATGACCCTCCAATCCCACTTCCTTTTCCAGAACCCCTTCAAACTGCACTTTCTATTCCTCAGACCCTACTCTCTGCCCCTCCAACCCACCTCCCTCCATTTCTTACCTCTTATACCATATTCCTTGTACCCTATACTCACCTCGTCTCCTGTGCCCCACTTTTCCTAACAACTACAACTTTTCCTTCTCCCTGCCTTCTTTCCCAAGACTCCCACTTCCTGTCTTCTGTACATCTTTTCTTAGCATTCTGCTTCCCTTCCAGTTTCCTTCCTTCTGTGGCCCAGTTCCTGGCCCTTGTACCCTATTTCCCATCCATTGTATGTGGTACTTTTCCTTGGACCCTATTATCCTTCCTCCTTCACCCTGCCCCCGTTTCCCCATCTTCAGCCTACACTGCTCAGTTCATCCTTCATACTCACTCCCCCACAGGTGCAGACCCACCTTCAAGTAATTGAAGAACGGATGAATCAGAGCCTGGGGCTGCTTGACCAGAACCCCCACCTGGCTGAGGAGCTGCGGCCCCAGATCCGTGAGTACCCAGGCCTGACCCGCACCGCCACTTTAGTTCTCTCTCTCTATGTAACAGACCCCAGAACTTAGTGCCTTAAATCAACCGTTTTCTTTGCTCACGATTCTGCTGGCAGGTCTGGGTTCTGCTGGTCTTGTCAATAGTCAGGCTTGTTTGGAGTTCCCGTCGTGGCTCAGTGGTTAACGAATCCGACTGGGAATCATGAGGTTGCGGGTTCGATCTCTGGCCTTGCTCAGTGGGTTAAGGATCCGGCGTTGCCGTGAGCTGTGGTGTAGGTCGCAGACGCGGCTTGGATCCTGCGTTGCTGTGGCTGTGGCGTAGGCCGGGGGCTACAGCTCTGATTAGACCCCTAGCCTGGGAACCTCCACATGCTGTGGGTGCGTTCCTAGATAAGACAAAAAAAAAATAGTCAAGCTTGTTTGCTATGTCTGGCTAGTGGATCCGTTCCTAGATAAGACAAAAAAAAAAATAGTCAAGCTTGTTTGCTATGTCTGGCTAGTGGATCAGCTAGGGTCTGGGACTCTGGGACAAATGAGTCTTCCTCTCCATGGAGCCTCAGGGCCTCTCTTCTCTTTTCCACGTGGTCTCTCTAGCAGGGCACCTGGACTTCCTACATGGTAGTTCAGGCTCCCCCAGGCACAAAAGTGGGAACTGCCATATCTTCTTAACATTCTGTTGGCTAAAGCAAGTCACAAACCCAGCCTAGATTCAAGTGGCAGGGCCTACACGAGAGCATAAATACCAGAAAGTGTGGTCAGCACAGCCCCCAGATCTATTGTGACTTCTTCCTGGATGTCCCATGCCTAACCCTAATCCTTCTGCTCATCAAGGAGACCCTTCCCTGGAACTTCAACCTCCACCCTCTTCCATTCACCTCCCCACTTCCCCAGATCACATATATGGCTCCCCCGACCCGCCGTCACTCTTCTGTTAGGGCGCCATCCGTCCGCCCAGTTCTGTTCTGCGCCTCCCTATGCTCACCTTTCTGCGTGCTCCCCCCAGAGGAACTCCTCCGCTCTGAACACCTGGGTCCCAGCGAATTGGAAGCCCCTGCCCCAGGGGGCAGCAGTGAGGACAAGGGTGGGCTGCAGCCTCTGGATTCCAAGGATGGTGAGTTAACCCAGAGAGAGATAATCCTGGACTTTGGGAGACGGGCCCCTAGGCTCGATTCTAATCCGCTAAATTCTGGAGGTGTCTTAGCCACCACAGTGAGAGAAAGAGGATGGGAAGGAGCAGCCGAGGTCGGGGGCGGCTCCGAAGGGTCCTCAGTCCTCCTTCCTTGGCCCCTGGGAGGGGGTCTCCCCACAGCCTCCTCAGTGACGCTCCCCTCCCTTCACTCTTCCGCCCCTCCTGCCTCCTCGGGCTGCCAGCAGACACCGCCGCGGCCCTTCCGAAAGGTGAGCACCTCACAGAGCAGCCCCCGGCCGCCAAAGCCCTCTGGGTCCTTGAGGCCAGAACGGAAAAGGGCCTGAACCCTGGGAACCCCGGGCCTGCTGGGGTGGAGTCCGGTGCCCCTTCTGACCCCCTCCTCGGGTGGGGGTGGCACCGTTCTGGACTCTGAGGAATGAGAGAGGATTGGGGGGGCAGGGTCCACAGAACAAGATGCTGCATCTGCTGGAAAAGAGAAGCCGTCCCCCCTGGAGCAGTACGAGCGAAAGGTAAGTCAGTCAGACCTGCGCAGGCGCCCGAGGGAGGACCCGGGCTCCCAGGGCCGAGGAGGCGGGTGTGAGGGGTCGGGATTCCTCGGCCCGAGGGAAGAAGGGACTGAGAATATGGACTTTGGGGTCCTAGGGAAGAAGAGGGCTGGGAGGGGGGTGCCCTCTTGGGGCCCAGGGCGGGGAGGAGGCCGGGGCCCTGACACCTCCTGCTCCCCCAGGTGAACGTGTCAGTTCCAAGGGGTTTTCCTTTCCACTCATCGGAGATTCAGAGAGATGAGCTGGTAAGAGGAGGAATATTCTGGGTATCTAGGGGGAGGTGTCAGAAGTCAGTAACTGGGCTGTGACTCCCAAAGCCGCACAGGGCCCTGGTGAGCCTCAGAGATGACCCCGGCCGCTTCTCCTCTCTCTGCAGGCCCCAGCCGGGACAGGCGTGTCCCGAGAGGCCGTGTCCGGTCTGCTGATTATGGGAGCAGGTGGGGGCTCCCTGATTGTCCTCTCCATGCTGCTGTTGCGCAGGAAGAAGCCCTACGGGGCCATCAGCCACGGCGTGGTGGAGGTGAGAGGCACAAAGAGCTGCACTGGGGAGGCATTCCAGAGCCTGGGCACTGAGGGGCCGTGAGCTCTGTGGGCAGGTCTCTATGCCCCCTTGTCACCCGCCGCTATTGCAGGTGGACCCCATGCTGACCCTGGAGGAGCAGCAGCTGCGTGAACTGCAGCGTCACGGCTACGAGAACCCCACCTACCGCTTCCTGGAGGAACGACCCTGAACCAGCCCCCTTCACCCCTTTGGCTGAGCCCAAACCTTCCCTCTTCCTGGAGCCCCAGAACCCCGACTCCCAGCCTGGGGGTTGGGGGGCGGGGTCTGGAAAAATTTCATTTCACACTTTTTGTGAGGAGGCTGGAAATTCTTATTTCCCCTTTCCAATTCCAAATTCCATCCCTAAGAAACCCGCAGGTAGTCCCAGCCGCCTCCCTACTTGGGACCTCCTCAGCTTAATTTGCTGTGTAAGTTAATTTATTGTTCCTTAAGCTTGGTCCTAGTGTTTGTCGGTCCCTGGAACTCACCTTCGCACCGTCCCCTACTAACATCCCAATAAAAGTCCTCTTCCCCACCAGGCCATCCTGCGTCTCTGTGGGAGAATCAGTGTGTGAGCAGCTCAGGACTTTGGTGTGTAACCCTGCCCAGGCCTGTTTCAACAGTCCTTTAAACTGTACTGAGAGATCTTTGAATTTGGGCGGAGTCTTGGGAGGGGCTGGGCCTAGAGAGAGCCAGCCTCTTGCCCAGGAGCTTTCCGTGGTGCTGACTTCTTTTGTTTTGTTTTGTTTTTTTGTCTTTTCAGGGCTACACCCTCGGCATATGGATGTTCCCAGGCTAGGGGTCTAATTGGAGCTGTACCACAGCAACGTGGGATCCAAGCGGCGTCTGCAACCTACACCACAGCTCACGGCAGCGCCGGATCCTTAACCCACTGAGTAAGGCCAGGGATCGAACCCGCAACCTCATGGTTTCTAGTCGGATTCGTTCACCCCTGAGCCACGATGGGAACTCCCTTGGTGCTGACTTCTAAGCCTCTATCAACTGACTTCCAGAGTGGACTCGGAGGAGGCAGGGCCCTAGCAAGTCACCTCCCCCCTACCTCGCCCTCTACTCACCCTCACCCACAATCACATACAACAGCCACCTGTGAGCCTGATGAGGGACTGGGAATCTTTTTTTTTTTTTTTTTTTTGTCTTTTTGCCTTATTTGGGCCGCACCCACGGCATATGGAGGTTCCCAGGCTAGGGGTCTAACAGGAGCTGTAGCTGCCTGCCTTCGCCACAGCCACAGCAACGCGGGATCCAAGCCGCGCCTGCAACCTACACCACAGCTCACGGCAACGCTGGATCCTAAACCCACTGAGCAAGGCCAGGGATCGAACCCGCAACCTCATGGTTCCTAGTCGGATTCGTTAACCACTGAGCCACGGCGGGAACTCCCAGGACTGGGAATCTTGAAACTCTTCATCCCTTCTTGGGGAGGCCATAGGAATTCCCCTGGGGCACAGAAATCCAACCACGCGTCCCAGAGAGGGCTATGTGATACCCATAAACGGTTCATCCTGTTTTGTGACATGTTGGAGCGATCTCTCTAAAGATGTCTCAAGAGGGTTGTTATGAGAATTAAAAGAATTAATGTTTGTGGAGACGTCAGAACTGTGACTACTGCTTCACAAGTATTTGTTGAATAAATTCTAAAATGGCACGGCAGCAAACACTTATATAGCACTCACCCTGTGCCGGGCACTGCTCCAAGGCTGTACGTGCATTGGCACACCTAATCTTTACTTCTAGCCCGTGAAGTAGGCACTGTGATTATCATTTATAGATTTGGAAATGGAAGCAGAGAAGTTATAGCACATTCCCAAGGTCACCATCTAGGAAGGGTCAGAGCTAGGATTTCAACCCATAAGACCTGGCTCAGCACCCATATTTTTGGTCATTTTGCTAACCTGCTACCAGATAATTCGTGACTGTCCCATAGGATGTTCTGATTGTGCACTGCAAAATTTCAAGGGATGCCATTCATCTCCTCGACACTGTAGACTTGTATTTTTACAACTTCCCAGCAGATGGCAGTAATGAGCCGCGTTCTCATGTCAGGATAGACACTTTCCTGTCAGATGGTTTGGAACCTATTTCTAATTCTCCCAAAGGACCTGTGAGCTCACAGAGGCTCTTCATAATATATACACATAAATATAGGTCATGTATATTAAATATATAAATGGTAGGTATTAGGAGGAAGATGCCTACGTGATACAAGTTGGATACAATGCTACGGCTTCATTAAGAACCCAGTTTGGGAGTTCTCTTGTAGCATCGCAGCTTAAAGATCCGGCAGCTTGGGTAACTTCTGTGGCACGGGAACATGCCCTGGAGTGTGCTTCTTCTGTCGTCTGTGAGAGGCTCTGAGCTATGGGGGCTACAATGGGTCAGAGAGCTTTCCAGAGGGATGAGATCAAGATGGAGGCCAGAGCAGAGGCTGTGGGGCAGTTATAAGAAGGGGCGCTCGTGGAGGTCTTCTTAGGGTTTCTCCAGAAGCAGAGGCTAAGGCAAGGATTTGAGGACAAGATTACATGGAAGCAGGGGAGAACATGGGTACAGGAGGCAGGAAGGGCTACAGAAAAGGGAAAGCAATCAAGAAAGCATATGCTAGCTATCAAGCCAGAACAATGAACTAGAGCCTCTTTTTTTTTTTTTTTTTTTTTTTTGGCTGCCCTACAGCATATGGAGTTCCCGGGCCAGGGATCAGATCTGAGACACAGTTGTGACCTACAACACAGTTGCAGCAACACCAGATCCTTAACCCATGCTGGGCTGGGGATCAAATCTGCATCCCTGGGCTCCAGAGATGCCACTGATCCCATTGCCCCTGGGGAACTTTGAGAGAACACGTGCTTCCGAGTTGTCCCCCCAGAGACAAGTGACCAGGAATATTCACATAGCATCTCCCTTCAGTCAGTCACTGGTTGAGGGCTCCTGGCATTGAAGCCTTGCCACACTAGTTCCTAGGGCAAAGCGGGCACCAGTGGTCTGAGAATGCCCACAGGCAGATTCACGTGCTGGCCCTGGCAGTCAGGCCACCAGATGTCACCAGGGTGAGGGGGACAGGATATGGACCTGGCACCCACAGTGTCTGTGCAAACACCCCACCTGGACACAGCCACCCCAACACGACTCCTCAGCCGCTTCCCTGCACCAGCGATTAGAGATTAGACAATAACAGCTCTAGTTCAAATTGACTTTAATAGGAATTTCAGAGAGGGGAGGGACTCACTGGAAATACTGGGGTCTGGGGCGGGGGCCCTGTTGAGTTCTGAGTCAAAAAGCAGTAGGACCCTAATCAAAGAAGGTCCTTCCTATGTCTCAGGGTTGAAGATCTGAAGGGAGGGGGTCCTGGAGAGGTTAGGGGGTCACCTGACGAGCGCTACTGGGATGGTACTCCCTGTACTGCATACCAGGTATAAAGAGCTGAGTTAGGGGAGGGGACCCCAAAAGATCCTGGTAGGGAAAGGGTTAGGGGTCCAGGGTGTTTCACAGAAACAATCAAGGGGCCTCAATTTCACAGAAATCATCAAGGGGCCTCCTTGTGGGTCGGGAAGGGGTATCAGACCACCCCAAATATTGGGGTCTCTTTACCCCTCGGCAGCCATCTTGGGGTTTTAATGTAAGACCCCAAACGGCAGCACACTCCACATACAGTATCACGGATTTGCAACATTAGCATACGCTGGCTGTCCCACAGGACGGTGGGGACTGGAAAATCAGTCCAGGTTCTGGGTTTGAGTCCTAAGAGGACAGGCCTGGGGGTGCCACACGGCTCCTCTTCAATAGCTGCCGCAGCTGTGGACAAGACAAGGCCGGGGGGGAGGCGTGAGAGGCCGCAGGGAGAGGCGGGGCCGGCACACCCTGCCAGGCCCGGGTCAGAAGGGAGCTTGTCGGGTTAGAAGATCAGAGGATCTGAGTGTTGGGGGCGCTGCGAAGGTACGTTCGCATGCTGAGTAAAGGCTCAGGAGCCAGAATGGCGTGAAGGGAAAGGCGCTGCTGGTTGCGGGTTCTCACTTCAAGACCAGCACTGAGGACTGGGAATCAAAGGCGAGAGGCAAGGGGGACAGAATCACGTTTGGGGGTCAGAAGTCCCACCGTGAGGTCAGGACTAAGAGTCAGACCGAGGTCATACTTGGGATCAAAGGTCATACACTGAGGTCAGGATTCAGGGTTGGAAATAAGACGTCATACTTTGAGGTCAGGAGGAGTCACCGTTACCAGGCAAGGGATCAGACACTGAGGTCAGCCTGGAGAAGGGTCAAGGTCACCTTCTGAGATTACAAATCACCCTCTGCCAGTCAGGAAGGGATGCGGTCAGGGGTTCACTAGGTTGGGTCAACCTGCAGTCAGGGTGGGATCAGGGCTCACCCCCTCGGGGCCCGGCCCGGGCCGTAGCAGGTGGACAGGCTGCTCGTTCTCCAGGTTGCGCAGTGTTGGATCCGCCCCCGCTTCCAGTAGGCAACGCACGATGGTCTCTTGGGCCGGCCCAGGGGGCAGGGCGGCCGCCATGTGGAGGGCTGTGTTCCCATGGGCCTAGGGACAGCGAGAGGAGGACTGCTTAGGACTCAGATTTAGCTGGCATGGCTCCTCAATGTCGCACTTCATATTCTGCCACATCCACCTCCCACATGCTCCCTTTTACAGCCCAGAATCCCCCTCCACCATCACATTCCACCCCCCCGCCCCAGTCCATGTCCTACACATATCCCCAGTCTAAGTCCACATTCTACACAGGCCCCAAACACATCCTATCTGTCGTCCCCTCCACAGCCACAGCCCACACGACCTCCAACATCCCACCGCCCCCCTCCGCCGCATCTCAGTCTGCACAGTTCAGTCTAGGCTCCCACCTTCATGTTGACAAAGGCCCGCAGGTCCCCCTGTGGCAGCCGCAGCAACAGCTGAACCAGAGTCGGGTTGGCGGCCTGCACGGCCAAGTGCAGAACTGTCTTGTTGCTCTTGATCTCCTGTGGGGAGGGGGATGGCAGAGGTCAGGTCAGTTCTCACACTCAGGCCTCCTCTCAGGGAACCCACAAGCCTTGAGAGACCCCGTGTCTCCTCTGCAAGCACTCACAGGTGCTAAGGATTTAGATTTACCTGACCTGGGCTGTATAAGCAGCGTTACACGGTTGTAAGTGTCGTGCACTATATAAGAATACCAAGTTTAGGAGTTCCCGTCGTGGCTCAGTGGTTAACGAATCCGACTAGGAACAATGAGGTTGTGGGTTCGATCCCTGGCCTTGCTCAGTGGGTTAAGAATCCGGCGTTGCTGTGAGCTGTGGTGTAGTTTGCAAACGCGGCTAGGATCCCGCGTTGCTGTGGCTGTGGCGAAGGCCGGCGACTACAGCTCCTGTTAGACCCCTAGCCTGGGAACCTCCAGATGCCGCGGGTGTGGCCCTAGATAAGGCAAAAAAGACAAAAAAAAAAATCAAGTTTAAGGGAGTACCATTCAGATCATATGCATCACAGAGCATTTATTAAGACAACGTTCCAGCTCAGGCGTCTTTGAGAAAAAGGAGCTCTCTGGATGAGTAGCTGTCCTGGCCACCCCACATCATACTAAGCACAGTAAAATGCACCCATCTCCCACACCGACTGTCCTGTATCTCCAAGGATGGGAGCTGAGGAGCAATAATCAGTGGACTACCTAAGCCTATATCTACTTCCATACTAAGTTGTTCTCTTCATATTTTGAAGCAAATGGAGAAATTTTCTACAATGAAACTTTATTATGTGTCTTTAAAGAGTTTGTAATGGTAATAAAGATTAAAAAGTGCTTTGATAGGGGCAAAACAACCCAACTGGCTCACCAAATAAATTGTGAAGAGAAAACAAAGAGATGGAGGGGAAGCTCTAAACTAAGAATAACCTAAAAGGACTATCATTTCAATGTCTGGGCTTTATTTCGATCCTAGGGAGGTATGTTTTATAGTGAAAAAAATAAGCATATGTCACTTTAGAGGCATATGAAAATTTGTACACAGCCAGGATCCTGGATATCAGGACACTGTTAATTTTTTTAAGGTGGAATAATGGTACTGAGGTTAAAAAGAGTTCTTATCCTTTAAAGACACACAAATAGGGGTTCCCACTGTGGCTCAGTGGCAATGAACTCAACTAGTATCCATGAGGATGCAGGTTTGATCCCTGGCCTCCCTCAGTGGGTTACTGTGAGCTGTGGTGTAGGTCAAAGACGTGGCTCAGATCCCGCATTGCTGTGCTGTGACTGTGGCATAGGCCGGCAGCTACAGCTCCAAATCGACCCCTAGCCTGGGAAATTCCATATGCCCCAGGTACGGCCCTAAAAAGCAGAAAAATAAAATAAAAAACAAAGCACACAAATACTTATGCATAAAATTATATGCCTGGATTTAAAAATAATACAGGAAGGTGGAAAAGTGGACGGGACAGGACTGGCTATGAGTTGCTGGTTATTGACCTTGGGTACGTGGAGTTCATTACACTATTTTCTGTACCTTATCTGTGTTCAAAGTTCTTCAATTAAAAAAAAAAAACAAAAAAACAAATAAAAAAGCAACGAGTAGACGTTTAATCCTCTCAGCCAGCCTGCAAAGGAGCTACTGTCAGGAAGGAGGAGAACATAACTATTACTAGCTGGATTCTGGGTTCACCACCTGGCTTCTGTTTCCCTCTCTGACACGCACAAGCTAGAAGATTTTTGAACCCCTGTGTCTCAGTTTCCTTATAAATAAAGTAATAACGGCACACACATTAAAGGGTGTTTGTGAGGACTCAATGAGCTAATCCATGAGCCTGAGTGCTTCATGAATAGTAAGCGCTTGAGAAATATAAGCTCAGGTCAGTAATAATATTTACAGTCAACAACTAGGGTGTAGAGGAGCAAAATAACATGCTCAAGGTCACACAGCTGGGAAGGGGCATGTCAGTATTTGTTTAGAGCCCCCAGACATCTAGGAGCACTCCCCCAAACACACAGGTCCTCCTGGGCCAGCTGCCCACCGTCCGCTCACCTGGCTGGTGTGGTCGGCACCCATGTGCAACAACATCTGGACGCAAGTCAGCCTGTCTTGGGCCTGGGTGCTCAGGACAGCGGGACACAGGTCGGGTGGGTGCATAGCAACGTTGAAGGCCAGGATGGCTGTGTGGAGCGGGGTGAGGCCTGCAGAGGAGAGAGTGTGGGCTCCAGCTGAAGCACCCAGCCCGCCAAGCCACAGCCACCCAGAGCCCGCCACCCAACTTACCCTCAAAGTCTCTGGCTTCCAGGTCAACCCGAACCCCTGATTTAATCACAGCCTGGGAGGAGGAGAAGGCAGAGTGCTGGATTAGGGTCTCCCCGGGTCTCCGAGCCACGGAAACTGGGATCTCAGCAATCAATCCATCTCATTCATCCCACCTGCCGGCTGTACATACCGAGAGGACTCTTGGGAGCCCGTAGGTGGCAGCCACGTGCAAGACGGAACGTCCTTGATGGTCCGTGGCATTGGGTTCCGCTCCCAGGTTCAGTAGATCCTCCACAATCAGGGGCTGGTTGGCAGAAGCAGCCACCAGGAGAGGAGTCTGCGGGTGTCAGGAAAGATGAGTCCAGGCGCACTGCCCCTTAGCCCCCTTCCCTCTGAAAACCAGGAATCCAGGCCCCCAGGCTGTCTGCCCTCAGATCCAGGAGTCCAAGTCCCTGGCCCTCACCTTGCCCTTATGCTCACGAATGTCCAGATGTCTGTACATTTGCAGCACCTCAGCTGCAGCGTACGCTGCCCAGCGCAACCCCCGAGCCGCAAACAGGTGCAGGAGCCTGGGGATAGGTAGGGGGCAGTAGTGAGCATGGCACCCCGCTGAGAAGTGCACCTGCAGACCCCATTCCCGGGCACTCACGTGTCTCCCTCCTCATCCTGAGCTAGAAGCTGTTGTGGCCCCAAAGCCAGCATGTGAGCACGAGCAGTGTCCAGGGATGGGCCGGTGACCACAGGGGGCAACTGTGGGGGTCCTGAGGGGAGTGCTGAACCTCTCCAGGATCCTGTCTGTGGCAGGGACGGTTCTACATAGAGCCGGGTATCCAGGGGTTCCTGAAGGGTACAGGTGGTGGGGACAGTCAGTCAGCTGAGAATTCCTACTTCCCAACCCACCACACACACACGCACACACACAGCACCAGGCAGAGTGGTTGGATGTCCTGTCTGTGACAAACGACCTTGGATCTTCGGGCCTCAGTTTTGCCCATTTAAGAAAGGGGGCTCAACCCAGCACCAGACACCTCAGGATGCTGCATGAGGGCAACTGGGAATCTTAGGGGACCTTCAGCATCCTGTTTCCACTCTATATCTCACCTCCATCCCCAGGGGAAATGGACACGGCCGCCCTGGGTCCGAGTGTGGGTAGAAGTCAGGAGTCAGGAAGCCTTCAGCAGCAGAAGCAGTGTAAGAGTAGGGGTTGTCTGTGTAGGCAGCATGTGTGTTGGGGTCCCACTCTGGAAAGCCCGTGGTGGGGGCCAGGCTGCCAAATCCAGACCCCACAGTCTCCTGATGTGCTGGGAAGTGAATATGGCCTGCGTGTGAGAGGAGGAGCAGGGGCAGGCATGGTTACTGGAGTTAGGGGAAGTCGTAGCCCAGACAGGACCTGTGTGAGGGCCTGGAGTCTCCCAAGGAACTGAAAGCTAGTACTTCTGGGGCCACCGAGGGACTGGAAGCTTGGACTTTGGGGGCTTGGATGTCTGGGACACTGAGGGGTTGAGGGCCTAGACCCCTGGAGCACAAAAAGGCTGGGCCCCTGGGCCCCTGAAGGACTATGTGCATAGACTACCCGGCTCCCGAGAACCTGGGAGAGCCAACTTTTGCCAGGTCTCAGCAAGAATGAGGGCCGAGCTTCTAAGTTCCCCCGGATTCTAGAGTTGCCAAGTTCCCTTGGTTAAGGATCTGGCATTGTCACTGCAGCAGCTTGGGTCCTACTGTGGTGTGGGTTTGATGATCCCTGGCCTGGGGAACTTGCACATACCCCGTGTGCGGCCAAAAAAAAAAAATTCTAAGAGTTGGGATGTTTGAGTGAGGGAAGCTGGGGCTGGGAGCTGAGGGAAGCGGGTGGTTTGCAGACTTACCAGCTTCAGCCTCATTCACAGATGGGGTTAGGGGCTGGGCCAGGGGCGGTGGGAACTGTCCCTGTAGAGGAATAAGCAAAAAGAAACAAACGTGAATTTACCTGGCAGATTCCTCAGCACCCATTCCCCACCTACAGGGCATCTAAATCAGGTCTCGTGAGCCCTGGGGGCCCAGCAAGGCAGCCAGTCTTTGCGTAACAGGACACGGCCTCACGGGAGTTGTAGTTTACAGGGTTTCATGGGCCTCACCGGTAGCCCACCAGCCTCAGGCTGCTGCTGGCGGCGCCTCTGTTCCTCCAGGAGCTTCTTCACCGTCTGTGATGGGCAGTGGCTACGCTCACTCCGGCTCACTGCGTGGGGAGGTGGGAGGGAAGTTATCAGGGGTCCTTAAGTCACCTAAGTGCGCGGGGGAGGGCGCTCTCCTCGCCCTCCTGCGCGGAAAAACTGGCACACTGATGCCGCCAGAGAGCTCCCAAGCCAATCTAAGATTTCGGATGTGGCGCCGCCTCCGCCATTTCCTTCCTTTTGCTCCGCACTTTCCCCTCTGACCCAACTTTCCACCAGCGTCGTGGAAACTGAGGAAGGGGGTGGAGGGCGCCCCTGCAACCCCTGCCCCGCTACTTCCGTGAAAAATCCCACCCCTTGATCTCCCAGTGCTGAAGGATTCGGGGCGTCGCTGGGCATCACTCCCCGGAGACACACAGCCAGATTCCCAGTGTCTCTCTGCCCTGATACTCTTTCTTCGGGAAACCAGGCATCCGAGTCCCCAGACCCTCTCCCCGAGGAACCACGAAGTCAACAACCCCCTCGCTTATCCGGGACATAAAGGTTCAGACCTCGGCACCCCCCACTTCAGACCTAGGAATCCAGGCCCCACCCCGCAGGAGTCTGGGAGACTTGCACCCACTCCCCCGCCAGATGTACCGGCCCTCAGCCTACTCCCCCGCTAAGACCCGAGAGTCCCAGTTTCCAGTCTCCTAGTTTGCGCAACTCAGAAAGGCGGAACCCTCAGCCCTCACCCTTCCGAGCCAGTTCCGGCGGAGGAAGGGTTAAGGGGGGGGGGGCGGAGGGCGGGCTCGGAAATAGCCCAGGCGAAACGCGCTGACGTCACGGCGCTCACGCAAGGGAATCTTCCAACTCCCTCTTCCTCCCCGCTTGATGCCGCAGGTGTCGGGCTCCGAGAAGCGATGCGTGACCAAGCGTGGCATTCGTGGAATCCCCGCACATGGGGAATTCCGGTTAAGGCCGGGGACTCGGGCCGGGTGGCGACTCGGGAAATCCCGGAGCGGGGGCAGGGTCACGGCCAATGTGAACCCCGGTAGCCTGGCGCCGGCCCTTCCACACCCAGAAATTGGCCGATTTTAAACAACCACGCCCCCGAGGACTCAATCCAGCGTCTCTTTCTGGAGCATGGAGTTCAGGCCTTCACCCCCTCTTCCCAGGACTCAGGGGTCCGGGCTCCCAGCGCTTTCACCCCCGGGACCTAGGATTCTGAATCCCAGCCCTTTACCCCTCGGGACTCAAGGGTCCGGAATCCCAGCCGCTCCGTCATCACAACCCAGGAGTCTGGGCCTCTGCCCCCTCCAAACACGCGTTACCCTCGCTCTCAGCCTGATGCTTGACCCCTTACTCTTGATGCTCCAGTTCGGCCTCTCAGAGTCTCAAAAGTCTCCCCCCATCTCCGACCCCCATGCCGTCCCAGGCCGCTCTGTTAGGGGCCGAGCGTGCCTCACCACCACCCCCCCGCGCGCCCCAACTTTCCGTTACCTCGGGGATTGCGTGGCGCGGGTTGCGGGCCCCCAGGGCCCCGGCCTCGGCGCTGCGCCAGCCTCGCTGTTTCTCCGCGGAGCCGCGGCTGGGTCCCCGATCTTGAGTCGGGTCCCCCGCGAGTTTTTAAACTGAAGTTCTGGCACCGCCCAGTCCTGGGCAGGACCCCGCCTACGGGTCGGGGGAGTCCCCCGCGCTGCTCTAGAGCAAACCTAGTCTCTGAATAGGCGGGGCTTTGAGGGCCCGACTCCGAAGTCTCCCCGGAAAGAGAAATTTGGGAGCCCCATCTTTGGTCTGAGGGAGAAGACTCCTGGACCCTGGGCTGGCGGCAGAGGGGTGGTGCCAGCATTACTGAGCTCTGAGGGAGCAGGGGGCTGGGGGTTCTGGACTCCCTCATCTGGAGGGAGGAAAGGTCTGGAAGAAAGTGATGTAGGTGAACTCGAATTGCTCCCTCTTCTCCATTTTTTCAGAGATCAGTTCTCATTTATTCATTCATCTTTAAAAATAATTTTTTGCTACAGGGGAGGTACTTTGCTGGGTGCTGTGGTATATTGATGTGATCTAAGCAGGCGGGAATTCCCAGCCCTCAAGCAGCCTGACATTCCAGTGGGAGGTCGTTCTCAGTTCCCATCTCGGTGACCAAGTAAATCACATTCCTCCCCTGCTTTCAAGACTCCGTGTTCTCCTGGTTCTCTTACCGCACTCGCCGCTCCTGTTCTGGCTGTTTCTTCCTCTTCACTTGTTCTTGGTGTTGGGGGGGAGGCGGCATGCTGGGTGTTCCTCCTCCCTCTGGACTCACTTCCTTGATGATCTCATCCAGTCGCTGGACTCTCGATGCCATCCCTAAGGCACCGACCCCTAAATTTACATCTCCAGACCAGACTTATCCCGTGGACACAGAGGCAGCTCTGGTGGTTCAGCTTCTCCACAGTGGGATCTATCACGCATTTCCAACTCAGTGTGCCCACACCTCAGCCCTTTTCCCCTAAACCTGCTCCTCCTCCTTCTCCATCCCGCCAGAGATACTCTGCCTTTTCAGTTGCCCAAGCCGGAAGCTTTGGTCATCCTGGACCCCACCACCACCACCACCACCAAGCACTCATATCTACTCCGTCAGTAAGTTTTGTTGGCTCTACCTCCAAAATCTTTCCAGAATCTCCTCGGTGCCCACAACCTGGTTTACCTATCCCCTCCCACCTGGACAATCATAGTAGCCTCTCTGATCTCTCAGACCCCTGCCCCCCACCCCCAGTCTGTCCCTATTTAGGCAGTCACAGGGATCCACCACCTCTCTTCCTCCCACTTACACAGGAAGCAGATTGCCTTGCCACGAGCAGGGTGACATCCGCTATTGCTGCCTCTCTACTCCCTCCATTGTTCCTCAGGACTTCTGTGGACCAAAACCCTGTACCAGACCCCTTCCAGCCCCCAGCCCACCATGGCCCCTCCGGGCGGCATCCTCTTCCTGCTTTTGCTCCCAGGTGAAGCCATTGGTTGGGGTGGGCGGGCGGGGCGGTGGGCAGGCTGGGTGTTAGGCAAGTTTTGTAAAAGGGGCAGCTTGGGTGGCATCTGAAGGGAGGGGTGCTAAGGGCAGGTCCTTCTCCCAGCACCCTTTCCCTCCCAGATGTAGGCTTCTGGGCCTGGTGCTTTGGGGAGGGAAGCTGGGTGTGGAGTTGGCCGCCTGTTCATCTTCTCACTGCTGAGCTTCCGCCTCTTCTCCTAGGTTTCTGTGTCTTCGGGAGCTCCCCTCCCATCTGGCCCCT
>PVHT020000178.1:2654103-2713817 GCA_004024745.2 Catagonus wagneri | reverse complement strand
ATCGAACCCATAGCCTCATGGTTCCTAGTCGGATTCGTTAACCACTGAGCCACGAAGGGAACTCCGCCATCTCACAATTCTCATCACCAAACTGAAGACCCAGGGACAGCCCCCCCAAGCCTGTCTTCGGGGTACCCACCATGCCCAGAGCACAGCCCTGGGAGCCCTGGGACACCCCAGCCTGTCTCTGGATCTCCATCTCCCCTCATTCCCCAGGGAATCTGCAACACCCAACTCCAAAGGGACTTCCTTTGCCCCAAGCCCAGCCACGAGTGTCTGAAACCAGACCCCACCCCCACCCCCCCGCACAAGACACCATCTCATCTCAGCCCCCACTCTTCAGGTTCCTGTTCCGGATGTGGGCCCCTCTCCTTGCCACTCCTGGCAGGCCTCGTGGCCGCTGATGCGGTTGTGTCGCTGCTCATCGTGTTGGGGGTGTTTGTGTGCATGCGCCCACGCAGCAGGCCCACCCAAGGTGAGGGCAGGGATGGGGCCGGGCCTGAAGAGGGTTGGTGTCCCTAGGGAGGGGGGTCCCCAGGGCAAGCCCTGGAGGTTCTGGGGAAACCCTGGGGGCGGTGCTTGGGGGAACTCCTGAGGAAACCCCTGAAGCAGGGGGTCCCCAAGGAAGTGGAGATGTGGGTGGGAGGTGGGTGGTCAGGCCTCGTGCTTTCTCTCCCCCACCCCCAGAAGATGGCAAAATCTACATCAACATGCCTGGCAGGGGCTGACCCTGCTGTACCTGCTTAACTGCACCCTTTGACTTCTGACCCTCCCATCCCGGATTGTGTGTAGCGGCACAGGAAACTCACCCCTCTTGGGGGTTGGAATAAAATCACTGAAATACCTCTAGTTCTTTTTTTGTTTTTTTTTCGGCTTTTGTCATTTTAGGGCCGCACCCATGGCATATGGAGACCACCAGGCTAGGGGTCTAATCGGAGCTACAGCCGCTGGCCTACGCCACAGCCACAGCAACGTGAGATCCGAGCCGTGTCTGCAACCTTCACCACAGCTCAGGGCAACGCCAGATCCTTAACCCACTGAGTGAGGCCAGGGATCGAACCCGCAACCTCATGGTTCCTAGTCGGATTCGTTAACCGCTGTGCCACGAGAGGAACTCCAAAATACCTCTAGTTCTAATTCTTCCTCAGAGAACCCAGGCTCCCCACAGCCTCCCTCCCACTGACTTGTTTCTGGGTCCCAGATTCCCACGCCCCCCAAAAAAACCCCACATATCCCCATCCAATCAGCCCAGGGATCTAAAATAACTCAGCAGTGCTTATGTCCTCCATATTTATTTGGGGATGATAGTGGGGAGAGGTCTGACGTCTCATGGAGGATGTGGATCCATATCCTAGTGGAAGCAGGAACAGGGTGCTGGGCAGGCAACAGGTTGATGACTGTCCTGCTTTGGGCTCATTTGTAATACTGCCTCTGTGTGTTCAGATCGCTGTAGACATCCAGCCTCTGGCCTTGGAGCTCCTAAAGGGATGGACAGGGTAGAGACCATCAGTGAAAGATGTTCACCAAATAAACTTAAAACAATTGCATTGCTGTGTCTGTAGGCCAGCAGCTGCAGCTCCAGCTAGATCCCTGGACTGGGAACTTCCATATGCTATGAGTACGGCCCTAAAAAAAAAACAGAAAAACAGCTGGTTAAACTTAAAACAAGATCTAGCCGTCTCCCAGTGGCCTTCACACTTGTAGTCACGAAAGAGATCTGGTTCTTATTCAAGTGCGTTCGGTGTTTCCCCTTCTCCTCTGCCTCATCGTTATGCCCCGGCCAAGTGGCCCTTGGGTGTGCCATTCTCTGCCTGGAACACTAGTCCCCTAGAAATTCCCATGGGTGGTTCCTTCTCTCTCTTCAAGTCTCAGCTCATGTCACTTTCTCAGGAGGCATTTCTTAATTTCCCTGTCTCTACTTTCTTCCTCCACATCCCAGTTACTGTCCCATCAACCTGCTTTATTTCCTTCCTGATGCTTCCCCAAATGATCTTACATGTTAATTTGCTTCAAGTCTGTCTCCCCAACTAGAACACAAGCTCTGCTTACAAGTATCTAGCATATACAGGTCCTCAACCAATTCCATCAAAGCAGTGAGTAAATTGGGATAATGCTCTGCCCTAAAATTTCACTGCCCCCAGTAGCTGGAAAGCCCCTCTGGTTCTTACAGAGCCAAACTTGAGCTTCTTATACTTTTCAAAGACACTTTTTTTAGCCAGAAATGAGGCAGAGCAAAGTTGGTTGCAGACAAGGCTTTCACAGGACAGAGTTTACAGTGGCACTGAGGTGTCTGTCACCCCAAGGCCTCAGAATCCCTGAAGTCTTATGCGAATGCCTAGTCCGGGTGTGCATCTTTGTGGAGAGGGTCTATGCGGCTTCCATTAGATTCTCAGAGGAGCCCCTGACCCCCTAAAGTGCTAAGAATGGCACTGACAGGAGTTCCCATCATTACTCAGCGGAAACGAATCCTACTAGCATCCATGAGGACTCAGGTTCTATCCCTGGCCTCGCTCAGTGGGTTAAGGATGCGGCGTTGCCATGAGCTATGATGTAGGTCGCAGATGCAGCCCCGTTCTGGCGTGGCTGTGGCTGTGGTGTAGACCAGCAGCTGTAGCTCTGATTTGACCCATAACCTGGAAACTTCTACATGCTGCAAGTGCGGCCCCAAAAAGAAAAAAAATGGCACTGACAGAAGATGAGTGATGGAAGGATGACTATGGGCAGAGAGGTTCTTAAGAAGGCTTTCAAAGATCCTTGCACTGGTCTGAGATTATATGCACAATTCTGCATTTTTTGGGTGGACTCTCCTGAGGAGCCTCTAGCTTTTGATAGTTTCTCAAAGGGATGCAAGCTTCCTCCCCTCCGAATTCTAGAATGCTTCTCTGTAGAGTTATCAGACCAGGGCTGAATTATATCCTCTGCCCTTAGGAGAACTTCTCCAGGAAATCAGCCTGTCCTGGGCTGGGCTTTTCCAGAACAATTCAGAGCCTGCCTTCTGGCTGAGATCAACCACCCCTGTATGTCCCCTTCACACATTGTAGGCCGAGCATAAGGTCATGAACCATCACTGAAAGCCGTTTTGGACTCTCGGTCTTCAAGCATTTAAGGGGCCAATGAGAAAGGGGCTTTCAGTGATCGTTCCCCAGGGCCTGGGTACTCCAGACAGACATCCCCAGGGCAGGAGCGAGGTCTGAGGAAGAGAAGCTGATTTCCTCACCTGATAAGCAGACTCTGTTTCAGCGATGTGCTGTTTCCGGGTCACCGCTTGGGGGTGGGGAGCAGCAGAGTAAGGAGACAGGGTGAGTATCGGGACCCCACATTGTTGCAGAACCAGCCCCTCGGTCACCCTCCTTGGATGCTTGTGACTTGGGAGCCGTATCCCCACCCCACCAGGCAGGTCCTCAGAGGGTCCCAGGCCATCCTCTGGCGGCCCCACTCACCATCCATGGTCCCTTGCCCCCGAGGGACCAGCCGACCCAGGGAGTACACAGCCAGGGCGATGAGGAGGGTCAGCACCAGATCCCCCAGCACAATCCCCGCCAGGATGCCAGGGCTCACGGCGGAGCAGCTGCATTCTGGGAACGGATGGGGGATGGGTGGGGTGGAGGGAGGTCAGCGGGAGTCATCACGGGAGACTGGGGAAGGGACAGAGATGGGGTAGTCTTTGGGGGGTCGGGATGGGGCCTGGCCTACCTCTCTGGGCCTGGACAAGGCTGAGACCTGAGGGAAGAAAAAGAAGGCAAACTGAGACACGGAGGCTCCTGGGCATAGAGGCTAGGGGTGGGCATAGAGGCTGCAGAGGTCCTGACAGCTAGGAGGCCAGGGTGGAAAGCCAGGTCCGGTGGGACCTGTGCGCCAGCATCCAGGCCACTGGACTGTTACTTCTACATCGGCTTGTCCTGTTGCAACATCCTTAGAGTCCCCTCTGTCTGCTTCTGCCAGAGGCCAAATCTTGGGGGCGCAGGCTTTGGGAGAGACCCATAGGGTTTGGGGCCCTGGGGAATCTGCTCCAGGTCCAACCCCCTCCCCCCAGCCCCCGCCTTTGGTTCTCTCTTCCCACCCTGCTCCCTGCCCTGGCCCGAGCTGAGCCCAGGAGCGGCAGAGGCCCCCAACTCACCACCCACAGTCAGAAGGAGAGGCAGGAGTCTGTTGGAGGGTCCAAGGCCCCCCATGATGCAGGCGACGCTGCTGGACACCACAGTCCAAGGCCGGTGGGATGTGGCGTAGTGTCCAACCAAGTAAAGGAGGAAGTCTGAGGTGGGTGGCGGCAGAAGGGAGGAGGGGACAATAGGGGAGGAGGAACAGCGACATATAATACTAGAAAGAATCAGGCCCAGACACCCCAGAGGCCGTGCTGCCGCCACCAACAGCTGGAATGAAACATAAAAGGTGCAGGGGTCAACTTGACCTCCATCCCCAAAAGCCATAAGACATCATTGTACCAGGAGAGTCAATGGCTGACTATGATCGAAGCTATCTCTGCCTCTTCCTGGCTGGGGAACCTTGAATCGGTCACTCAAACTCTCTGGGCCTCAGTTTCTTCATCTGTAAGATGAGGAGTAAAATAGTACCTACTTTGTAGGGTGCCATAGGAATCAAATAAATTAATATTTCTAGAACAGAGCCTGACAATTGTCAGGTTTTTATAAGCACCCATTTTAATTATTTGATAATCGCAACCTTGGAATGTTCATAGCATATTAAAAGAGAACCATCAGGGAGTTCCTATTGTGGCTCAGCAGATTAAGAACACATCTAGTATCCATGAGGATGTGTGTTCGATCCCTGGCCTCATTCAGTGGATTAAAGGATCCAGCGTTGCCACAAGCTGTGTTGTAGGTCGCAAAGGTAGCTTGGATGCTGTATTGCCATGGCTGTGTGTGTAGGCCAGTAGCTGCAACTCCGATTTGACCTCTAGCCTGGGAACTTCCATATGCTTCAGATGTGGCCCTAAAAAGACAAAAAAAAAAAAGAGAGAGAGAGAACCATCAGGATGCAGGTATTAATGACATTCGGGCACTCTGTCCCAAGAATTAACGATTTATTTTTATTTTATTTTACTATTTTGCTTTTTAGGGCCACACTCATGGCATATGGAGGTTCCCAGGCGAGGGGTCGAATTGTACAGAGCTACAGCTGCTGGCCTGGCCTACACAATAGCCACAACACAGGGTCCAAGCTGCGTCTGTGACCCACACCACAGTTCACGGCAAAGCCAGATCCTCAACCCACTGAGCGAGGCCAGGGATCGAACCTGCAACCTCGTGGTTGCTAGTCTGATACGTTCCCACTGTGCCACAACCAGAACTCCAGATTTAATGCTTTTAACCCCCAACAACACCCTTCTGAGGCAGGGGCTCTTATCCCCGTTTTTACAGAAAGATAAACACACTTGCCCAAGGTGACACAGCAAATGAAAGTGGAAGTGGAACCTAGCACCCCAAAACAGATATTTGACCCTTGGAAAGGAGAGCAAAAATAAAAAAACAAGATGGAAGGAGAGAGCAGAGGCTAGGCAGAGAAAGAGGGAGAGAAACAGGCAGAGACGGGGCTGCGCAAGGCCTAGCCCGGGCCGGCCGGGCTGGGCTGCCCCCACCAAATGAGGAAGCGGCTGCAAGTGCACACTGAGAGAGGCCACCCAGCAGATAACAAGGACTTCTAGGCCCCAGCAGGAGCCTGAGCGGGGCTGGGAAAGGAGGAACCTGAGGTTAGGGCGCCTGGGGGATGGGCCAGCGGCCGGAAGCCCCCCTCCCCCGTCCAGGCAGCCAACACCCACAGCTCCCCAGGCCTGGACTCAGGAGAGAAAAGGGGGAACTGGAAGGTGGTCATGAGACAGACGCTCGGTGGCCTACTGGAGTGGGGGCGGCGGTATCTGGCGTCCGGAAGAGGGTCACGGCCAAGTCCGAGGCAGCAGCGGAGGCTAAAGCCACCAGCACCACCATCCCCCAGGCTTCTGTGGCAGAAGAATTAGCACACCCCACCCCCACCCCCACCCCCAGGTCGGCCTGGAGCGAGCAGGTCCTGCAGGTCCTCCTGGCACACCAGACGTCTCGAGGTGGCTGACACCCAGTGCACTGGGGACAATCAGAGATCAGAGGAAGCTCTGAGCCAGGATGGTATTGATCTGCCTGAGGTGTTCAAGGGCTGCCTCTGGCTGGACGAGGGAGCAGACTGGGGCCGGGGGCAGCAGGGGGCCAGGCCGCTGCAATGGTCCAGTTGACTGTGAGGATTCTGTGAGTTCTGTTTAGAATAAGGCCTGCCTGGCACACTGTATATGCTCAGCGACTGGTAATCACTATCAGTGTCACTCTTGTTACCGTTCTTAGTACTTCCAGTCTCCAGTTCTGGGCTCACCTTGCTGAATATCCTCCTTCAACCTCTCAGCCTCAGGCCCCTGAGCTGATTCTTCCAGCTCCAGCCAGGTCCAGGCCCTCCCCAGAATTCAGCCTAACAGGCCTGCCCCCAGGCACCATCCAGTCAGAAGAGATGTGGTCACAGGGCTGGGTCAGAGTCTTGGGGGCCCCCTTTGGTTGCTGAGATGTGGGGAAGTCTGAGATGACCCCAGGGAATGGAATGGGGTAGTGGCACATATTTGCAAGATGTGGGGTCGAGGTTCTTAACCAGAGGTGAAGTATTTCAAGATTTTATTTTATTTTATTTATTTTTTATTTTATTTATTTATTTTTTGTCTTTTTGTCATTTTAGGGCCGCACCCGCGGTATATGGAAGTTCCCAGGCTAGGGTCTAATCGGAGCTGTAGCCGCCGGCCTACACCACAGCCACAGCAACGCAGGATCTGAGTCGCATCTGCAAACTACACCACAGCTCACGGCAACGCCAGATCCTTAACCCACTGAGCGAGGCCAGGGATTGAACCTGCAACCTCATGGTTCCTAGTCAGAATCGTTAACCACTGAGCCACTCCAAGCACTTGGAATTTTCTTGAAACAATCCAAGAAGAAAGAAGTAAGTGCAGGTAGAAAGGAAATAAAATTGGCTATAAACTAACAATTGTTGAAGCTGGTGATGAGTCTACGGAAACTCATTATACTGTTCTTTCCACTTTTATGAATGTTTGAGATTTTCCATTTAAAAAAAAGACAGCACTAGGAGTTCCCGTCGTGGCTCAGTGGTTAACGAATCCGACTAGGAACCATGAGGTTGCAGGTTTGATTCCTGGCCTTGCTCAGTGGGTTAACGATCCGGCGTTGCCGTGAGCTGTGGTGTAGGTCGCAGACGTGGCTCGGATCCCGCGTTGCTGTGGCTGCGGCGTAGGCCAGTGGCTACAGCTCCGATTAGACCCCTAGCCTGGGAACCTCCACATGCCGTGGGAGCGGCCCTAAAATGACAAAAGGCCAAAAATAAAAAATAATAATAATAATAATAAAAAGACAACACTAGAAAATAGTCATAGAGTGGGAGAAAATATTTGCAACATATAATGTAGACTAAGGATTTGATTATGGCATATATAAGGAACTCCTTCAAAAACAAACACAGCTGACCCTAAAAGAGAAATGAGCAAAACTCTTAAGCAGATGCTTTAGGAGTTCTCTTTTGTGCAGCAGGTTAAGGATCCAGTGTTGTTGCTGTAGTGGCTTGGGTTGCTGCTATGGCATGGGTTTGATCCCTAGCCCAGGAACTTCCTCATGCTTCAGGTGTGGCCCAAAAAAAGAAGAAGAAAAAATCCATATACAAAAGAGTAAGTGCAATGTGGTTCCCATTTACATAAAGTTTAAAAATAGCCCAGATTAGACTGTAGTGTTTTAGAAGTACATATAGGTGGCAAAACCACTAAGAAAAAGCAAGGAACAGGTGAGAAAAATAAATCTCAGAGAGGAAGGAAGGAAGGAAGAAAGGAAGGAAGGAAGGAAAGAAAGAAAGAAAAAGAAAGAAAGAAAGAGAAAAGCAAGAAAACAAGGAAGAGATTCCATCAAATCAAAATGGTGGGAACCTGTCAAAGAAGAGCAAGCTTTACAAATAAAAAAGGGAAAAAAAGGAGTTCCTGTCGTGGCTCAGTGGTTAACCAACATGACTAGTATCCATGAAGACATGGGTTCGATCCCTGGCCTTGCTCAGTTGGTGAATGACCCGGCGTTGCTGTGAGCTGTGGTGTAGGTCGCAGACACAGCTCAGATCCCGCGTTGCTGTGGCTGTGGCGAAGGCCAGCAGCTGAAGCTCCGATTAGACCCCTAGGCTGGGAACCTCCATATGCTGAGGATGTGGCTCTAAACAGACAACAGACAAGAAAAAAACATTTTCTAGAACGCATTGATGACCTCTGTTTTTCTGTGGAGGTGGTTGCCTGAGCGTTCACTCAATGTTTCGTTATGCTGAGCGTTTGTTTTTGTTTGGGGTTTTATGGGTTCTTTTTTTTGTTTTTTTGATAGGTATTCTAAATGTCATAATAAAATTTAAAAGATTTAATAGTGCTTGCTCATTATGAAAAATTTGGAAAATACAGCCAAATATAAAAAGAAAAAATAAAAAGAAGTCCCTACATCTCAGAAACAACTTCATTATAATATCTTGTTCTATTTCCTTCCTGTCATTTTACTGGGCATATTTTCATATATTTCCGACCACATCATATATGCAGATTTAAATCCTGACTATCTCTGCAAACAATTTGTATTAACAGGGAACAAGCAGCAGGACTCACTTTTACTGCTCATCCGTGACCTGACCTCACTGTTACACATCTGAGATTTGCCCAGGGAAGAAACCAAAGAGAATAAAAACTGTGAGAATAAATTAGACACCAAAGCTAAGATTTTCATTTCTCAGTTCACCTATGTTCAGAAAAAGCCCTGGGATGGGTCTCCGTTTCCCATTTCCCCCTCCCACTGCCCAGAATGCGAACGTGCTGGGAGCCATCTGGGACCCCTCAGACCAGGGTGCTAACCTAGGGATGGGAGCGTCATAGGTCCAAGTAGCCTGGATCTCTGATGTCATGAAGACCTGGACTATTTATGTTTAGTCTATTAGTTAGAGCGAGATGTTTGTCTTTGCATTTTTGTTGGTCTGTTTGTTTCTGTTTTCTTTTTTGGCCACAACCACGGCATGTGGAAATTCCCCAGGCCAGGGATCAAACCCATACCACAGCGGCGACCTGAGCCATAGCAGTGACAATGCCGGATCCTTAACCTGCTGTGTCACAAAAGAACTCCAGTTCTCCTTGTCCAGGCTACCATTATACCAAGTTCTGTTGTGGGTTCATATCCTAACCTAGACCCTACCTAAGTGTTCCTTATATGTGAGCAATTTCTCACATTCTCAAAATCTCCATAGATATATCAGTCCTAATTTGTTCATCATAGTATATCCTTTTTTTCCCTCTTTTTTCTTTTTTGGCTGCCCCACGGCTTACAGAGTTCCCGGGCCAGGGATCAGATTTGAGCCACAGTTGAAACCAATGCCACAGCTGCAGCAAGGGTGGAGTCTTTAACCCACTGTTTCCAGCTGGGGATCAGACCCGTGTCCTGGTGCTGCAGAAACACCATCCCACTGTGCCACAGCAGGAACTCCTCATAATGTTATATCCTTTGAAGTTACTGAATTTTTCATGCATTCATCCATTTATTCCACAAGTTTGTTGAGTGCATACTAGACCCAATGGTGATGGGTGTACAATGGTGAACAAAACTGCCCTCGTGGAGCTTACATCTTAGTCAAGAAGGACAGGTGATGAACTAGAAAACAAATAAATAAACAACATAACCCTTCTCTACTTTCAGATATAGCAATGTCCCAATGTGTGGCAAATATTCACACACTGGCAAAAAGTCCTCTACTTTCAGATACAGCAAATGCCCCAGTGTGTGGCAGAGATTAAATCACTCACTAAAACTGCTCTCCTTTGCCCCTTTGCACAGACCTGGACCACATTTCCCATCCTCCCTTGCAATCAGGTGCGTGAGCCAGCAGGCAAGTGAGCAGATGTGTCTGACCTCCAGGTGTGATCCTAAAAACCTTTCACTTGCGGCCCTCCTGTCTTTCAACATTTACTGATGGAGGGGACTAGGGCCAGGGACAGGGGAGCTAAAGGAGCCCAGAGCTGCCAGATGGGAGGAGCCTGAGTCCCTGAGTGACTCTCAGGAGCAGAGCTACCCACTACACTATCACATGAAAGAAAATAGACCATATCAAGCCACTGAGATTTGGGTGTTTTTTGGTTAACAAGTGCTAGGTGCTCACCACGGCAGCACATATGCTAAAACTGGAACGATACCGAGAAGATTAGCATGGCTCCTGCACAAAAATGACATGCAAATTCGTGAAGTATTCTATACTTTATTTATATATGTATGACTGGGTCCCTTTGCTGTACGACACTGTAAATCAACTCTACTTTAATAAGAAAAAGTAAAAGAAAAATAACAAAAAACTGACCCCATTGCCCACATCAGGAACTCCTTGGCTTTCATCTTTTTTTTTTTTTTGTCTTTTTTAGGGCCTCACTCAGGGCATATGGAGGTTCCCAGGCTAGGGGTTGAATCGGAGCTGTAGCCGTCGGCCTATGCCACAGTCACAGCAACGTGGTATCCAAGCCGCATCTGCAACCTACACCACAGCTCATGGCAACGCCGGATCCTTAACCCACTGAGCAAGGCCAGGGATAGAACCCACAACCTCATGGTTCGTAGTCAGATTCGCTAACCACTGAGCCACAATGGAAACTCCTTGGCTTTCATCTTTTTTTGGCTATTTACATTTCTTCTTTGAGTTGTCTTTTCATATTAATTACCCATCTTTCTTTTGGGTATTAGCTTTTCATGATAATTCCACATTAATTTGTTAATATTTTATTACATTATGTTAACCACTTTTCTATCATACCTGTTGCAAATATTTTTCTCTACTCTTTGTATAACTTCAATTTTAGTCATGCCCTTTTTGAACATATGGGATTTTCAACTTTTTATATAGCCAATTCATCAATCTTTTCCAAAGTGATTTGTTCTCTTACTTTAATGTTCAGAAAATCTTTCCCAACCCAGAGGTTATTAATATTTATTTCATCTTCAAGATTTTTATTGTGTAATTTTCTTCCCACATTTTACTCTAGTCCACCTGGAATTTATTTTCATTTATCACGCAGGATGAGGCTCCAAATTGACATTTTTTCCCAAATGGCTGACATAAATCCAACTGGTGTGCCATTATGTTTTTGTTCTGTAATACTTTGCTTTCTTTACTCTGTCTTTCTGTCTTTGACCAACCATTCTGTACATTACCCAGGTTGATTGCTTTTACACTGAAACCACACTTTTTATTTTTTTTTTTTGCATTTTTTTAAGGGCCACACCTGTGGCATATGGAAGTTCCCAGGCTAGGGGTCCAATCTGAGCCACAGCTGCTGGCCTACACCACAGCTGCAGCAATGTGGGATCTGTGCCTCGTCTGTGACCTACACCACAGCTCACAGCAACACCAGATTCTTAACCCACTGAGCGAGGTCAGGGATTGAACCTGCAACCTCATGGTTCCTAGTCAGATTTGTTTCCGCTGCACCATGATGGGAACTCCTGAAACCACACTTTATGTGAATTCCATGATTTTGTGTGTCTTGTCACTAGTATCTCCACAGCACCTAGAACAGAGCTTGGCATATGGCAGGATCTCAATAAATATCTGGTGAAAGAGGAGTCCCCTTGTGGCTCAGTGGGTTAAGGATCCAGTGTTGTCACTGCAGTGCCTCTGGTTTGATCCTTGGCCCAGGAAATTCCACATGCTGCAGGTACAGTAAAAAAAAAAAAAAAATCTGGTGAAAGAAGAAATGAGTGTGAAGTTCCCGTGGTGGTGCAGCAGTTAATGAATCCGACTAGAAACCATGAGGTTGCAGGCTCGATCCCTGGCCTTGCTCAGTGGTTTAAGGATCTGTCATTGCTGTGAGCTGCTGTGTAGGTTGCAGATGCGGCTCAGATCTGGCATTGCCGTGACTGTGGCGTAGGCCAGTGGCTACAGCTCCAATTCAACCCCTAGCCTGGGAACTTCCAGATGCCACATGTGTGGCCCTAAAATGCAAAATGAAAAAAAGAAAAAGAGAAAGTTTAATAAAAATTTTAAAAAGAAGCCATTGGAACATCTTAATGTATGTTTTTGGAAGAGCCCTGGAGCTGTGTGTGAAGACAGCAAGTAGGGCACAAGATGAGATCCTGGGAAACTGGTCTGTAAGCCATTGCCATGGTTGAGGTAGGACTGAAGGGTGCTTGGACCAGGGTGTTAACGGTGAAGAGGTGAGAAAGAGGTGGGTTTGGGAGCGTACTGTGTCACAGAAGCCAAGAGGGTAGTTTTCAGATAGGAATGGTCTGGAGGACTTGATAAGATGCAGACTGCTGGGTCCCACCCCCGGAGATTATGGTTCAGTGGGTCTAAAGTAACAGAGAATCTGCATTTCTAACAAGTTGTCATGTGATGCTAACGGTCCAGAGATCACACCTTGAAAACCACTGGTCTAGAAACAGCACTTTCTAATAGAAGTATAATGTGAGTCACATATGTGATTTAAAATTGTCTAGTAGCACCCACCCATTAAAAAAGGACAAACGTTTGCCATTTCCAGCAACATGGAGGGACTTGCAGGACATTACACTAAGTGAAATAAGTCAGAGAAAGACACATACTGTATAATATCACTTATAAGTGGAATCTAAAACATACCACAAACTAGGAGTTCCCTGATGGCCCAGCAGTTAAGGATTCGCTTTGTCACTGCTGTGGATCAGGTTTGATCGCTAACCCAGGAACTTCCGCATGCCACAGGCACGGCCAAAAAAATTAAACAACAATAAACTAGTGATTATAACAAAAAAGCAGACTCAAAAAAAAAAGGGGGGAGGGAGAGTTCCTGTTGTGGCCCAGAGGGTTATGAACCCAACTAGCATCCGTGAGGATGCCAGTTCTATCCCTGGCCTTGGTCATGTTGCCATGAGCTGCAGCTCGGATCACATGTTGCTGTGGCTGTGATGTAGGCCAGCAGCTGTAGCTCTGATTCAACCCCTAGCCTGGGAACTTCCATGTGCCACAGGTGCAGCCCTAAAGAGAAAAAAAAAAAAAAGGAAGAAGCAGCAGACTCACAGATACAGAAAAGTAGTGGTTACCAGTGTGTGTGTGGGGAGGGGGATAAGAGTGAGGGTGTGGGAGGTGCAAAATTGGGTATAAGATAGCCTGCAGGACGAACTGCACAACATGGGGAATATAGCCAATATTTCATAACAACCGTAAATGAACTGCAACCTTTAAAAACTGCACTAAAATGGATTCTTATTTGAACAAGGCAACAGTTAAAGGACATTTATGACAATCAGGGAAATTTGGAGATAGGTTGGATAATATGGAATTATTCATTTTCTAGGTGTAATAAATGTTATATATTTTTTGAAGAACCTTATATTTTAGAGATACGTACAAAAGTAATTATGGATGAAATCATGTGATGTCTGGGATTTGCTTTAAATTAATTCCACGGGGGGGGGGGAATAAAATAAGACTCCTATGTTGATAATTGTTGAAGAAAGGTCATGGGTACCTAGAGGATCATTTTACTGTTCTATTTTTTGTGCATGGTTGAACATTACTATAACAAACATTTTTTTTAAGGGGAGGGTGCGGCTGTGAAGGAAATGAGAGAAAAGAAAGGAATTTTCTCTTAAGACTGGAAAGCCAAGAAAGAACAAGGGGCGGCGGAGATGCAGGAGAGCCGAAAGAGGGCTGAGCCGGCTCCAGGGCATACACAATGGGAGAATCTCACTCTTCCTCCAGTAAGGGACTGCGTGGCCTCCACCGCTGACTCATTTTCAACTCCGGTGTTTGTGGCTCCAAGGCCACCCACCTGCAAAGGTGCAGAGGGCGCGACAGGCCACCGGCGCCTGCGCAGCAACCCCTCCTCAACGCCTCCTCCGGGCGCAAGTCCCTGCTCCTACACCCCATGATCCCCTGCGCCCGCCCAGGAGGTGCACACTTTGAGGGGGCGCCTCCGCCTCCAGATTTGAGCAAGGTGAGGCAGAGGGTGTCTCTTAGCCTTCTGGAAAATGCAGTTCGTCTGCCAGGCTGGAGCCATCGCCTAGCCTGCCCGTAAGACTACGTGCCCCACAATGCGCCGCGCGCGCCCGCGCAGCGGCCAAATGGTGTGTTGCTGCCCCCAAGTGGCGATTGAGCGGTTCTAACCCGGCTTGGGAAGCGGGCTGAAAAGGATGGGGCGGGGGTGGGACTGAGAAGAGCCCTGGGACGCCTTTCGGGGGAGCGGGGCGGGGTGGGGGAGGCCCGCAGCCTGGACCGAGGAAGGGTGAGGGTTGAAATTAGAGCCCGCTATGAAAATTAAATGAAATCAAACAGTAACTGTTGTGTGCATATTATCATTATTAGAGCTGGTAGTTACAGAGTAAGCACTTACATGCCAGGCGCTTTACACATATTAACTAATTTAATCCTCACAACAGACATTTGAGTTACTATCAGCTCCTTCTTTAAAGAAAGGACTTTAAACCCAGACTGTCAGGCTTCAAAGTCTGTGCTCTTCTTCACTATAAATATAACACCCTCTGACCACTATTTAATTACCCTCAAGGAGTTTTGTTTAAGGATCTAGGTTGTCACTGCAGGGGCTCGGGTTGCTGCTGTGGGTTCGATCCCTGCGGTGGGTGTGGCAGAAAGAAAAGAAAAGAAAGAAAGAAAGAAAGAAAGAGAAAGAAAGAAGGAAGGAAAGACAGAAAGAGAGAGAGAGAAAGAAAGGAAGAAAGAAAGAAGGAAGGAAAGAAAGAGAGAGAAAGGAAGAAAGAAAGAAAGACAGGGAGGGAGGGAAGAAAGAAGGAAGGAAAAAGGAAGTTCCCGTTGTGGCGCAGCAGAAACAAACCATGAAGTTGTGGGTTCAATCCCTGGCCTTGCTCAGTGGGTTAAGGATCCGGAGTTGCTGTGAACTGTGGTATAGGTCACAGACGCGGCTCGGATCCTGCGTTGCTGTGGCTGTGGTGTAGGCCAGCAGCTGTAGCTCTGATTGGGCCCCTAGCCTGGGAACCTCCACATGCTGCGGGTGCAGCCCTAAAAAGAAAAAAAAAGGCAGGCAGGCAAGTAGGAAGAAAAAAATTACCCCAAGATTGTAATTAGCATATGAATCAACCCTAGATGGCCATTAGCACGGTGGATCTCTTTGAGTTGAGAATTATTAACACGTGTTCCAGCCCAAGTTTGTGATTTAGCCCTGCTTGCTCCAGGACAGTTTTCAGTCATCTTGGTTTTATAATTAGCACATGAATCAGCACAGGTTTGCACAGGGATCAGATGTCTGATTAGCACTTGAATCAGCAGTGGTTTGTGTTAGGCGCTGGAATCTTTAAGTTTCTGATTAGCATTCAGATCTGCACTTAGGGATTACATTCATACCATGTAAGCCCTACCTCCTTTTGGTTCAGGTGACCTTCTCCTCAAAAGTTGCCCCCATCCCTTCCCTGAACCCCACCCCCACCATCCTCAACTGGCAGGCCGACTTGGTGATGTCCTTGCCTGTCTCCCATCTTGTTCCTAATGAAATATCACAGCCACAAGCACAGGTTCAGAACCTGTTCTCTTTCTGCCTTATGAGGGGACGCAGTTCCAAAGCCTGGACTGTGTTTCATTCATGGGTCCCAGCATCAGGCCTGGCACACAGTAAGGGCTCAATAAATGCCTGAAGAAAGATCACTGGGCTCTCACCATTATCCTTCTGCAGTGACCTAAAGATTTATCAAATCAGGCCAGATTTTCTTTGCCCTCGGAGGAGTCTAATTTGTGGTCACTCACCCCAAAGGCAGGGGACCAGGGTAGGTGGCTGGGAGGGTGGTCACAGTGGGGCTGGGGACTTCCCTCTGAAGCACATGCCGTGGGACTCACTGTAGTGGAAAGAAATTCCACAGCCTCTTCTTGCTGCCCCTGTAGAGCTTGTGGATCTGGTAGTAGTTGCTGTTGGGTCCATTTTCTTTCTTTTCTTTTCTTTTTTTTTTTTTTGCTTTTTAGGGCCACACCCTTGGCATATGGAGTTTCCCAGGCTAGGGGTCGAATCAGAGCTACAGCTGCTGACCTGCACCACAGCCACAGCAATGCAGGATCCAAGCCGCATCTGCCACCCACACCACAGCAACTCCGGATCCTCATGGATACCAATGGCGTCCTTAATCCGCTGAGCCACAACGGGAACTCCTAACTTTACGATTTGAGAGTACGTGTGCACAAGTATGCATGTGTATGTCTGTGTGTGTGTCCATCCCTCGTAGGTGTCTGATGCAACTCTCTGAATATGTTTCCTGCGTGTATGTGTGGGAGTGTGACTCAAACGTGTGTACGAGAGAGAATCTGCATGCAGAGTGTTTCTGCACACGTGACCTTTCACATGTCTGAGTGTGAGTCTGTGTGTGTGTTTTGGAACTCTATCTAAGGGTGCATTTGTATACATCCCTGTATTTGAACACGAGGCAAAAGATGTGTGTTCCACGTGCCTGCTGTCTCCGTGTGGGTCCCGGTGAGCCTCTGAGTATGTGATGTGCATGTGTGAATACAAATGTGTATTTTTGGGCAGATTCTGTGCGTGGATATGAGCAGTTCCCTTCCCTCCTAGGCTCCCTCAGCTCTCAGGCAGTTTAACCTCATTCTTCCTGCTGTGGCTGTTTCCACTGTTTCTGTCCCCTTCTCCAGATGTTGCAATTAAGTAAATGCAGCAATTAAGTGGAGTTCCCAAAACAACCATCCAACCAGGATCCCCTTCCAGGAGCTAATGAGGGATTATAGCTCATGCAGACACACGCACAGTACTATTCAGGCACCACAGGGACCCCCACCCCGCAGACTGCACAAGCTGTGGCGTGAGGGCGCACAAACAGCATAGGGGTTCCCTTTGCCCACTGGCTTCATTCATACTTAGCCTTCAGCTCTCAGGATAAAGATCCCCTCCTCCAGGAAGCTCTCCTGACTCTGGAGAGAGGTAGCAGAAGGGTTGGACTCTGCCTCTGGGGCCCCACACAGCCCTGACCACTCTGCTCTGTGCTTTGTCATCAAAGCCTTTATTTTCTGGCCCTGTGCTTCCCCTTATCGCACCCTGACCACTATGGCCTGGGCTTCTGTCCTGACAGTCCCAATGGCTTAGCCCAAGCTTCTCCCATCCCAGCCCCAAGCACCCTGGGATGTCTAAAGATGTGTCTTTTTCCTTTAGGAATGTGAGCCCAGTGAAGAAGGACTTGATGCTGTCTAGGTCACTTTTTTTTTTTTTGGCCACACCCACGGCATGTGGAAGTTCCCAGACCGAGCTGCAGAGCTGCTGTTCTTTTCGTTTTGTTTTTTTGCTTTTGCTTTTTAGGTCCGCACCTGTGGCATACAGATGTGCCCAGGCTAGAGGTCAAATTGCAGCTATAGCCTCTGGCCAGCACCACAGCCCCAGCAACTCCAGATCCAAGCTGCATCTGCGACCTACACTATAGCTCATGGCAACGCCAGATCCCTGACCCACTGAGCGAAGCCAGGGATAAAACCTGCATCCTCACAGATACTGGTTGGATTCCTTTCCACTGCACCACAACGGGAACTCCCCCGAGCTACAGTTGTGACCTGCTCCGCAGCGGCAGCAATCCAGGTCCTTAAGCCACTGAGCCACAAGGGAACTTCCTTAGTCACACTTTTACTGCAGTGTCATCCAGCACACAGCTGTGCCCAGAAATCCAAAGTAAATGTTGAACTAGCATCTTTGCCTCTGCCTCTCTCTGTTGCCAAATCCCTCTTTATGTCTCTAAACATGTTGGTTTCTTTGGCACACACTTGGGATGCTACAGCCCCTCAAGCTACCATGTTTCACTATTGTTGTGATACACAGTTCCACGCACACTGCAAATGTTCCTGGCTTAGCCCTGTGGCTCTCAATGTGTGGTCCCTGAGCCAGCAGCATTACCATCACCTAGGAAGGTAGACATGCAAGTCAGAGACTCTGGGACTGGGGCCTGGAGAGCTGTGGTTAACAAGCTCTCAGAGTTCCCATTGTGGCTCAGCAGTAATGAGCCTGACTAGTATCCATGAGGATGCAGTTTCGATCCCTGGCCCCCTCAGTGGGTTAAGGATCCGGCATTGCCATGAGCTGTGATGTAGGTTGCAGACAAGGCTTAGGTCCCACGTTGCTGTAACTGTGGCATAGGCTGGCAGCTGCAGCTCTGATTCGACCCCTAGCCTGGGAACTTCCATATGCTGCAGATGTGGCCCTAAAACAAACAAACAAACAAAAAATACAAGTCCTCCAGGTGATCCTGATTCAGCTAAAGAGTGAGGACTTAGGTCTAGCTCATGCAAAGCATCTCTCTCTGCTTTTCTGCCTCAGCTCTCAGCTGGCTCTCGGTACCACCCCCTCTCACCAAAGCATCAATCATACCAAAGGGGGTGCAATTTGGTGGATAAATTCCCCAGTCTCTCTTAATTTTGCAGCAGGGGAGGAACAGAAGGAATGACAATTCTGATGTGTCCTACAAGGTTCTTCAATGTTCCCCAGCAGAACAGAGCCCCAGTTGTCCAGAGAGGTAACCTGTTCCTCGCTTGTGCCCTCTATTAGCCTGGTTCCTCCTCTGCCTCACTCTTCTCCCCACCTCACTCATTTCCTGGGGCCACGTCCCAAAACAGCCATTTCCACTTAATTCCTGTTCCAGTCTGTTTGGGATCATCTCCAGTATTTTTCTCTATTTACCCCCATCCCAACATCTGTAGCATCTCTGAAACTTCTTGTCCTCTTTCTTTTTTTCTTTCTTTCTCTCTTTCTTTCTTTCTTTTTGCTTTTTAGGGCCGCAACTGCGGCATATGGAAGTTCCCAGGCTAGAGGTCTAATCGGAGCTTAGCCACAGCAACAGGATCCAGGCTGCGTCTGCGACCTACACCAGAGCTCACGGCAATGCCCGATCCTTAACCCACTGAGCGAGGCCAGGGATCGAACCCGCAACCTCATGGTTCCTAGTTGGATTTGTTTCCGCTGCGCCATGACAGGAACTCCTTTTCATCCTTTTTCTGAGTGTCAAAGAGAGGATGAAAAGGAGTTCCCATCTGCTGTGCTGGGCGAAGAGCACTGATGAACTTTACTAATGATTAGGAGAGGCGGGCCCTAGAGCTGAGTTAATTTTAGCTGCAATTTTTTAATACACATGAGTGCAAGGAGCCAAAAGTCTGTTCTGAAACCTTCCGGGGAGCTAGGGGTGCCAGGGGTATGTGTACTCCCGCCCCCGCCCCCAGCAAGGTTGTTTTACTCCTCCACTCTGATGAGGGTTCCCGGGGGTGGTTTGTGATCAGGTTCCCCCGGGGTAGGATCACGACCACAAGCCAAAGCTGTGACCCCTCCAGACCAGGGCTCCCAAAAGACTAGGTCCCTCGTGTTGCTAAAACCAAGTTCCCAGGCCAGGCTTGTAGACCATAGCTCACATCCCTCTTCCTGCCACACCATCTGCCAGGAAACACGTGGGACCCCCTCCCCCATCCTCCCCTCCACTATCTGCCAAGCATCAGAACAGACAGACACCCCTCCTGGTGAATCATGTGTTAGTATAATTCTAGTAGGCTACTTCTCGGGGCAGTGGAGAGAGGAAGGCTGTGGACATGCTTTTCTGGGTCAACCTGGCCAGCCCCCTGCCTCTGTCCAAATTTTTTTTTTTTTTATCTTTTTAGGACCGCACCCATGACATATGGAGCTGCAGCTGCCAGCCTATGCCACAGCCAAACGTCAGATCTGAGGTACCTAACACTGTAGCTCACTGCAGCTCACGGCATCACCAGATCCTTAACCCACTGAGCAGGGCCAGGGATCAAAGCCACACCCTCATGAATACTAATTGGGTTTGTTACTGCTGAGCCACAATGGGAACTCCTCTGTCCCAATTCTTTTTTTTTTTTGCTTTTTAAGGCCACACCCTCGGCATATGGAGGTTCCCAGGCTAGAGGTCAAATAGCCGCCGGCTTACGCCACAGCCACAGTAACACAGGATCTGAACCACGTCTGCAAGCTACACCACAGCTCATGACAAAGCCAGATCCTTAACCCACTGAACAAGGCCAGGGATCAAACCTGCATCCTCATGGATGCTAGTCAGATTCGTTAACCACTGAGCCACAATGCGAACTCCTGTCCCAATTCTTATCTTCTCTTTCCTTCATGGGTTATCTGGCCAGCGTGCCTTGAGGTCTAGCTCTAATTCCAGAGGGCACATGGTCTCGAGGGCAAGTTTTCCCTTTGCAGCCGGAGGAAGGAGACTTGAAGGAGCAGAGGCTGTGCTCTGGCCTGCAAGATAAGCCTTGATGATGGGCAGGGTCCAATCTGTGGGAAGGACATCCCAGGGAGGTGGTATGGAGACAGAGGCGCAGAAGGTGACAGACCTGGGGGGGTGGGCGGCCCTGAGATGAAGAACCACCTTCAAGGCTGAGAATGAGAACTGGATACACACGTACACACACGTGCCCCAGCTCAGTCTGTCTCTCTCCCCGTGACTTTGTCTCTGACTTCTTCTATGTCTCTTTGTCTATCTCTAACTTGTACTGTCTCGTCTCTCTTTTTCTTTCTGGGTCACTCACTGTCTGTATTTCCATCTCTCCTTGAATATGTCTGTCTATTTCTCTATCTGCCTCTCTCAGTCTCCTCCTCTCTGGCCCTCAATCTAAGCCTACCTATCTTTTTGTCTCTTTCTCTATCTCTGTCTGTCTGTCTGTCTGTCTGTCTCTCTCTCTCTCAGTCTCTGTATCCCTCTGACTCTCTTTATCCAGGGAGTCTCCCTCCCAAGCAAAGCTAGGGCGACTCCATGAGGGGTGGGGCCAGGGCGCGCCTTTGAGAGCGGGGACCTGGCTACACCTTTAAGCGCGGGCGCGCGCGGGGCCTGCGCCTTTAAGCGCGGGTGCGCGCACGGCCCTGGGTTCCCGGCGAGGAGGCCGCGGGAGCGCCCGGACCCGGCCCGCCTGCCCGGCCCCCGCCCGGCCCCCGCCCCGGCCCTGGCGGGGGAGGGGTCTCTGAGCGCGGCCCCTCCCCCCTGCGCGCCTGCCTCTGCTGCGGTGCCCCTACACCGCGTGTTTCTGTCTGTCCGTCTGTCTGCGCCGGGCCTCGCCCCACCCCGGCCCCCGGGGCTGCCCGGCCGCCCCCCCACCCACCGCAGCCGCCCCCCTGCCGCTGGGCCAGCCCCTGCTGCAGCCCGGGAAGTAAGTCTGGACGCCGCCGCCTGAGATCCAGGGTCTGCACCCTGAAATCGGGGGCCTGCATCCCGAGATTGGATCCAGAGCTCTGGAAACCCGAGCCTGGGAGCCTGATTTGGGGCTGAGACCCCAAGACTTGGAGCCTGAACATCGATATCTGGGGCTGAAATCTCAGCATCAGTCCCTGGGGCTGATTTGGAACCTGAACCCCAAGAATCGGAATATGGACCCCAAGATTTGGAGCTTGAACCTCAAGATTTGGCATTTAAAACCCCAAATCTGGAGCTGAACTCTGAGTTCTGTGCCTGGGACCTTGAAATCTGGAACTGGAGTCTCATGTTTATTCCCTGGAACCCACTATTTCGGACCTGAACCCTGAGATTTAGGCCTCAAATTCCAAGGTCTGAACCCTGGCATTCCAATGGGCCTAAAGCTGAGTTTGGGCCTGAAGTCCTTGCTGCAAACCTGAATGCTGAGATTTGGGGCACATCTTGACTCAGCACCCCAATATCAACTGAGCACCCCAGTATCAGATCCCAAGATTGGGCTTGGGACTCACACACCTTAAACTCTGCATTTGACTGTTTAGCCTCTCAAGACGGGAGCTGGGAGACCCTGACTGAGCAACCCGAACTGGGGCCTGGGTCTCTAAAACTGGACCCTTAGAGGCCCAGTACTTGGAGATCTAGGACTCAAAGCATTAAGGTCTCCAGACTCCGTGGCCACAAGTCCGAGCTGAGACACCAACAGACAGTCCCTCTACAGAGGCCTTGGGGACAAGGAAGCTATGACCAGGCACCCCCTCCAGAGCCCTGACCCCTGACCCCCTTGGAGCTTGAGGACTCTGCTCCCTGGGGCGGCTTCCAGCTCAGGTAAGGCTACTGAGCGACCCCCTGGAGCGGAGGGACTTGGGAGGAACTTTGTGGCTGGGGGTGGAGGTAAGGAGGACCAGGTCCCCCTGGGCACCCTTTGGAGTTTCCGTAGGAAACAGGTATATCCACTCACAAGGGTCTGCCTCCAGCTCTTGCACTGCCTCCGACACCCTGGACATTCGGCCAGCCCTGCCCCTCCCTGCCCTCTCCCCAGTGGATGGCATCTCCAGGTCTGTGACCCCCCTACTCTGGCTCTCCAGCTTCTTCCTACCATCTGTCTTATTTGAGCATATCCAGCTGCCTCTTCTGTCCACCTTCCACCACCTCTCCTCTCACTGACCATCTCCATTCACTTCTCCTCTGACACTTCTGTCCACCACTCCTCTCACTGACCACCTCTGTCTGCCTCTTCGGTCTTTGATCATCATCTTCAACACCCCTGTCCACAGCTTCTCCCTCCAGCCACCTCTGTCTGCTGTTTCACTCAGTGACCACCTTTGGCCTCTCCGTCCAAGATACCTCTCTCTCATCATCTTTCAGCGGCTCTCTTGACCTGTGACTCTCTGACCATCTTTGACATCTTTCTCTGCCATTCATCTCTCCAGCCGCTTCTGTCTGTCTCTACTTTCTGACATGTTTCCTCTGCCTTTCCTCTCTCTCTCTCTCTCACCATTTTACCATTTCTCTTGCCCTCCACCCACCCCTGACCCTAACTGCCAGTCTCCAGCCATCTCTGGTCTTGACTGACCGCCTCTCTTGCTCATGGGTGTCCTCGGATCCTTCCTAACATCTCTGGCTGCCTCTCCTCTCTCCAGTGACCTCTCCCCACGCCCATCGTCCTCGCCAGCTGTCCCGTCTCCAGCTGTCTCTGACATGTCTGTCCCCTCCTTCTCCCTCTAATTGCCTCTCTGCCTTTTGACCATTTCGGACTGTCTTTGATCATCTCTCCTGGATCTGACCACCACTGGCCCTTCCCCACTCTTTGTCCACTTCTCAGCTTCTTGGCCATCTCTAACCACCTCTTTCCTCCGGTCATGTCTGGCGACTTCCCACCACCCTGAGCACCTCTTCTGTCTTGGGCCATCTCTGAGCATCTGTGTTTATCCACGCCTAAAGCTCTCTGGCTTTCCTTCTACCCACCCTGACCACTGCTCCTGTTCTCTCGCGATCCCTGACCGTTTCTAATCGCCTCCTTGCCCTCTGACCCTCTTTGTTCATTTCTGCTCGCTCTGTTCCCCTGCAGCACATCTAAGTCTGTGACCATCTCTTCTTGCTTTTGATCTGTCTGACCACTCCTCTGACCACCTTAGACCAAGTCTTCTGCTCTCAGCCAACTGTGACCTTCTCTTCTGGTCTCGGACCACCCCAACCCTCCCGGCACCCCTCTCCCGGCCTCAGCCTGCCTTAACGCCCCCTTCTTCCCTGCAGGCCGCCCCTGCCCGCGATGGCCGTCCTCCCGCTGCTCCTCTGCCTGCTGCCGCTGGCCCCTGCCTCGTCTCCACCCCAGCCAGCCACACCCAGCCCGTGTCCCCGCCGCTGCCGCTGCCAGACACAGTCCTTGCCCCTCAGCGTGCTGTGCCCGGGGGCCGGCCTTCTGTTCGTGCCACCCTCGCTGGACCGCCGGGCAGCTGAGCTGCGCCTGGCGGATAACTTCATCGCGGCCGTGCGGCGCCGCGACCTGGCCAACATGACGGGCCTGTTGCACCTGAGCTTGTCTCGCAACACCATCCGCCACGTGGCAGCCGGCGCCTTCGCCGACCTGCGCGCCCTGCGCGCCCTGCACCTGGACGGCAACCGGCTGACCTCGCTGGGCGAGGGGCAGCTGCGCGGCCTGGTCAACCTGCGCCACCTCATCCTGAGCAATAACCAGCTGGCAGCCCTGGCGGCTGGTGCCCTGGACGACTGCGCCGAGACACTCGAGGACCTGGACCTCTCCTACAACAACCTCGAACAGCTGCCCTGGGAGGCTCTGGGCCGCCTGGGCAACGTCAACACCTTGGGTCTCGACCACAACCTGCTGGCTTCCGTCCCCGCCGGCGCCTTTTCCCGCCTGCACAAGCTCGCGCGCCTGGACATGACCTCCAACCGCCTGACCACCATCCCGCCCGACCCACTCTTCTCCCGGCTGCCGCTGCTGGCCAGGCCCCGCGGCTCCCCCGCGTCCGCCCTGGTGCTGGCCTTCGGCGGGAACCCCCTGCACTGCAACTGCGAGCTGGTGTGGCTGCGGCGGCTGGCGCGGGAGGACGACCTGGAGGCCTGTGCCTCCCCGCCAGCCCTGGGCGGCCGCTACTTCTGGGCTGTGGGTGAGGAGGAGTTTGTGTGCGAGCCCCCTGTGGTGACTCACCGCTCACCACCCCTGGCGGTGCCCGCCGGCCGGCCGGCCGCCCTGCGCTGCCGGGCAGTGGGGGACCCTGAGCCCCGTGTGCGTTGGGTGTCACCCCAGGGCCGGCTGCTGGGTAACTCGAGCCGTGCTCGAGCCTTCCCTAACGGGACGCTGGAGCTGCTGGTCACCGAGCCAGGCGACGGTGGCGTCTTCACTTGCATTGCGGCCAATGCAGCCGGCGAGGCCACGGCTGCTGTTGAGCTGACCGTGGGTCCCCCACCACCCCCCCAACTAGCCAACAGTACCAGCTGTGACCCCCCGCGGGACGGGGATCCTGATACTCTTACCCCGCCCTCTGCCGCCTCTGCCTCCACATCTGCCAAGGCAGCTGACACTGGGCCCCCTACCGACCGTGGCGTCCAGGTGACTGAGCATGGGGCCACAGCTGCTCTTGTCCAGTGGCCAGATCAGCGCCCTATCCCAGGCATCCGCATGTACCAGATCCAGTACAACAGCTCGGCCGATGACATCCTCGTCTACAGGTGCAGGGTCCAGGTGGCGGTGGGCAGTTTGGGTTGGGAAGTATTGTGGAAGGAGGGTTGGAGGAACACGTACTGATACCCCAGTCCAAAGCGCAGGAAATGAGGCTGCCACATTACAAAGGAAATCAGATGTCAAAAGTAAAAAACAAACAAAAAAATCGGGCAGCAGTGGTGAAAAGAAAGGCAGTAAAAGTAAAGAGTAACGGGGAGTTCCCACTATGGCTCAGTGGTAATGAACCTGACTAGTTTCCATGAGGATGCGGGTTCTGTCCCTGGCCTCGCTCACTGGCTTAAAGGATCTGGCATTGCCGTGAGCAGACGCGGCTTGGATCCTGCATTGCTGTGGCTGTGGCGTAGGTCGGCAGCTATAGCTCCGATTCGAGCCCTAGCCTGGGAGCTTCCATATACTGCACCTCTGGCCCTAAAAACCAAAACCAAAAAAAAAAAAAAGTAAAGAGTAACGAATAACAGACAGGAAAAGCAACAAGAGTAGAAGGTAGTCAGGCCAGATGAGTAAAAAGTTAATTAGGGGGTGGGGGGCAAGATTGAGGAGATAGAAACAGATTTAAGTAGTAGAGAGAAATCAGGTATTTCCAGATGATAGGGCTAGATTCAAGCCACGCTGCAGGAAGAAAAAGAGGGATCCATTTGCCTCGGGTGCCACCCTAAAAAAAAAAAAATGCAAAAGGCAATAAGTACATAAATACATAAAAGGAAGATGGGGGATGAGGTTACCTGGAGATTAGGCTTTGGGTTTGTGGGGTGTGACCTGCTCCGTTAGTTTGGAGTTCTAACATGTGATATCTCAACTCCGAGTTTTCTAACTCAGATCAAATCTAGTTCAAGCTCCACTGCTGGGTGAACAGGCCTGTCTGCCACACTTGGGAATTCCCATCTGTCTTCTCTTGTTGCAAACACAAAACCTGGGGCTTACACACTCCCAGAGTTAGGTTTGTGTAACTTCTGCCCTCAAGATGTTTGTATTAACATCTGCCATGGCCGCATGGGGTCACTAGTGTTGGCTCTGACCCAGGTGCTGCTGACGTGTCTCCCCAAGTCCAGCCTTGCCTGGATGGCTATGGATGGCTCCCTGTTCTCACGGTCAGGCGTGATCAAGGGTACAGTCCCTGAGGCCTGGCTGCAGAAGGCTGGGCCTCCCAAGGCCTGGGGTCTGCACCTTTTAAACTTAGTATCTGGGTCCCTTTTGCCTCCCCGCAAGCCCAGACCTCAAGAGATCATCACCCGGGAGTTCCCATGGGGGCTCAGTGGGCTAAGGACCCAACATTGTCTCTGTGAGGATGTAGGTTCGATCCCTGGCCTGGCTCAGTGGGTTAAGGATCCTGTGTTGTACAAGCTATGGTATAGGTTACAGCTGCAGCTCCATTTCAACCACTAGCCTGGGGACTTACATATGCGCAGGTGAGGCCCTAAAATGAAAAAAAAGAAAGGGAGAGAGAGAGAGATTATCACTTGATTTCAGTCCTGAAAATCCTACGAGCTTTTCCCCGTCCCTTTCTCAGACAGCAGAATGCAGTAGATTCCACGGAGACACACCTGAAAATCACACAAATCCTGGCCGCCCTGCCTGTCAGGGGGTGACAAGATGCTCTCCAAGATAGTCACCTTCCCAGAGACAGTCACAGGGTTCCCTCATTGAAGCAGTTTAGGACAAAAACAGTGATTATAAAAACAAGTTAATTCTCCAACAGGGTGCTCTGCTACTAAAGGAAATACGGTGGGACTGGCTACTAAGGGTAAAAGGAAAATGGGAAAGATAAGGATAGACAGAAACCAGGCCACAGAGATAGAGGGGAATCAGAAGACAGAGCTGGGAAGAAATAAGACAACAGGGAGAGAAAGACATCAGCAGTGATGACTGAGGCGTATTAGTTTAATGAAAGCGGAATCAGATGACAGGGCCCCCTGGCCAGCAGGCTGTGGGTGCAGTAATAATAATACGGCAGCAGGGCTAGGGGGATGTTCGTTGGCAGGTTGGAAGGAAATGAAGATTCAACGCTTTGGGGGAAATCATGCGGTTAGATAGACTTCTAGCTTTACACAGAGGAAAGTCAGGCAGCTGGAAAAAGGAAATCAGGCGCCGGCTGGAGGAAAGTCAGGGGAACAGAGGGAAATTAGGTGAGGGTCTCGAGGGAGACTTGGAGGTGGGATTAGAGGGAAATGGATGAGGGGGCTAGGAGGAAATGGGCATTGGTTTAGAGAGAAACCAGCCAGAGAAGAAAACTGGGCACTGAGGTGGAGCGATGTCTGGCAGCAGGGCTGGAGGGAGCTCAGTGGTGGGCTGGTGGGAAACTGGGTGATAGACAGCAGGGACTCAGGCGGTGATGGACCTCACGGGAGAATAGGGTGGGGGAGTGGAGTGAAAGCAGGCTGTGGAGTGGAGCAACACTGGGCGGCAAAGCCAAAGAGAACTTGAGCTGCAGGCTGGTGGGAAATCGGGTGGCAGTGAAGGACGGGAACCAGGCAGCTGGGTACAAAGTGAAATGGCACTGGGAGTTCCCGTTGTGGTTCAGTGGGTTACAAACCTGACTAGTATCCATGAGGAGGCGGGTTCCATCTCTGGCCTCGCTCAGTGGGCTAAGGATCCGGCGTTGCGGTGAGCTGCGGTGTAGGTCACAGATGCGGCTAGGATCCTGAGTTGCTGTGGCTGTGGTGTAGGCCGTAGCTCTGATTTGACCCCTAGCCTGGGAACTCCCATATGTCACAGATGCAGCCCTAAAAAGCAAAAAAAGAAAAAAGAAAAGAAACAGCACTCAGGAGACAGTGGTTCCAGCAGGAAACTGGGCAGCAGAGGGGACGTGGGCGGCGGTGGCACTAGAGGGAATTGGGGCACTGCGGCCAGAGGGAGGTCAGATGGGCATTTGAGCAGCAGGCAATGGGGAAGTGAGAGGGTGGGTGCAGGTACAATTGACTAGAAGAGCGGAGGGATGCTGGGCAGCTGACGCGTATCAGACCATAGGGGAATCGGTAGTGGTTACAGGGAACTCAGGGGCTGGGGGAAACCTCCTCCAGACTGGAGCGTTGGGGCAGAGTGCAGGGTGGGTGCTGGGCAGCCAGAGACCTGACCCCCACCTGCCTGTCCCTCCAGGATGATCCCAGCCGACAGCAGCTCCTTCCTGTTGACGGACCTAGCGTCAGGCCGTACTTATGATCTGTGCGTGCTAGCCGTGTACGAGGACAGCGCCACGGGACTGACAGCCACCCGGCCCGTGGGCTGCAACCGCTTCTCCACCGAGCCGGCGCTGCGGCCCTGCGGGGCCCCACATGCGCCCTTCCTGGGCGGCACCATGATCATCGCACTGGGTGGCGTCATCGTGGCCTCGGTACTGGTCTTCATCTTCGTGCTGCTCATGCGCTACAAAGTGCACGGCGGCCAACCCCCCGGCAAGGCCAAGGCCGCGGCGCCCGTCAGCAGCGTTTGCTCCCAGACCAACGGCGCCCTGGGCCCCGTGCCGGCCCCGCCTGCCCCTGAGCCTGCCGCACCCAGGGCCCACACCGTGGTCCAGCTGGACTGTGAGCCCTGGGGGCCCAGCCACGAACCCACGGGACCCTAGCCTTGCATCCACCCCTCAGCCCTTCCGGCCCCAGGGGTGGCAGGACCCAGACACCCTGTGGGACCTGGCCTGAGACTCACCAAATTGCTCATGGTTTTTAAAACTCTGATGGGGAGGGTGACGGGGACACCGGGGCACAACAAGAAAAGTCCTATTTTTCTAAGCTTGGGCCTGGACCCTTGCCCTTGTCTCTGTCTCTTGGGACTGGGGGATCGCTCAGGGGTCTGGAGCTGGGGCGCCTCCTCTGGGGAGAGAACCACCCCCCCCCCGGCCAGGTCTGTCTGAGGTCCCTAGATGAGGCTGAGGGTGATTATTTATTCAGTCAACAGACATTCTCCGAATGTCCTCTCTGGCCCGCCCTGTGCTGACTGGTGCTGAAGGGACCCAGGTGGCCCCGGGCCCTGCCCCTCAAACAATGATAACTCATGGTGATGACGGAAGCCTGGGAGATTGTAGGAGCCCAGAAAAGGTGCCTGACTCAGCCCCGGGTGTAGTTATGGGGGCTTCACGAAGGAGAAATGTGATCTGGAGGAGATAATTGGGCAGAGAGCAGAGGGAAAGGCGGTCTTGGCAGAGGGGAGCACAAACAAGGGCTTCGGAAGTGCCAGGCATGGGGCGAGGGGATGCGGTGGTAAAAGTGAGCCAGGAGGGGTGAGCAGGGCTCAGGACCGCCGGGCCAAGGAGCTCAGACCCTGACCTGATAGTCTTGGGGAGCTACGGAGGAGCCTATGCAAGGGAGGGGCAGGGGCAGCTTTGGGCTTGAGGAAGATCCTTGTGGTCTTCATGAGGAAGGTGGAATAGCGGAGGAGACGGGCTGGGAGCCTGGGGGAAAACCAGGGCAGGGACTTGCATGGGTGTGGACAAGGCCGGACTGGGGCAGGCCTGCGGGGAAGCAGTAGAAGATAGGTGAGAGAGACATTTAAAAAGCCAAAAAAAAGCCAAATGGGGGGAGTTCCCCTCGTGGCTCAGTGCAAATGGATCTACCTAGCAGCCATGACAACGCAGGTTCGATCCCTGGCCTCGCTCAGTGGGTTAAGGATCCGGCGTTGCCGTAGGCTGTGGTTTAGGCCGGCAGCTGTAGCTCTGATTCGACCCCTAGCCTGGGAACCTCCATATGCTGCTGGTGTGGCTCTAAAAAAAAAAAAAAAACTGGGGGAGTTCCCATTGTGTCTTAGCAGGTTAAGAACCTGACTAGTATCCATGAGGATGTGGGTTCCACCCCTGGTCTCGCCCAATAGGATAAGAATCCAGCATTGCTGTGGCTGTGGCACAAGCTGGCGGTTGCAGCTCTGATTCAACACCTAGCCTGGAAATTTCCATATGCTGCAGGTGCAGCCCTGAAAAAAGAAAAAATATTTTAACAAAAGAAGCTGAGTGGATGGGCTATGGCGCCGAAGGGCTATGGGGGAGGGAGGGGTCCAGGGTAAGGCCAGGCCTCTGGCCAGGGGACTGACAGTGGAGCTGTCCTAATACAAGACCAGGGAGGAGGGGCAGGTTTAGGGAAGATTCTGAGTCCAGTGTGGGACTTGGTGGATATGGGGGGTGCCCAGAGGATGGAAATGCCACTAAGGGTGACAGCCAGGAGGGCTCAGGACCCCTGATCTGAGACTAGAGCTGGGGACAGATATGAGGGTTCTGACGGCTGTGATGGGGAACTGAGGCCATCAGACTCCATATTTAAGGGACGAACAAAGAAAAACCTAAACCGAAAACAAAGGCTAGGAGTTCCCTGGTGGCCTAGCAGCTAAGAATCTGGCATCGTCACTGCTGTGGCTCAGGACATTGCTATGGCACAGGTTCAGTCCCTGGCCCGGGAACTTCCGCGTGCCACGGGCTCAGCCAAAAGACAACACAGAGACTAAACTGGAGCAGCAGGTGGAGGAACAGAGGAAGGCAAATCAGGCGAGTCATACCCTAGTGACTGTTGAGTTTAATGATATCAAGGCTGCAGTGACCTCAAGGAGGGTGGCGTTAGGCGATCCGCGGGGCAGGGTAGGATGTAGGACAGTGCAGCCGGGGAGTATAGCTCCTGCAATTCTGTGGGTCCAGAGCCTGGTTCGGTTAATCTGGGCCTTTCTGCCTCACGTCTCTCCGGGGCTGCTCCTCACTCTGTCTAGGGCTGCCCGAGACACCCTCCTCAGACACCAGGCCTGGAGGTTTGGAGGACCAAACCCTGGGCCCTGGAAATGTCGCACCTCGCTGGAGCCCACAATAAGAGGAATCGCGCTCCCTGACCTCAGGCCGTCTCTGGTGATGATCCAGAGGCAGAGAGGTGGAGGGAACTCGGGTCTTGTCATCCTTCTCTGGAGTGATGTGTGAGCGGCATGGTGAAAAGAGCCCAAGACTGGGAGTTCCCTTCATGGCTCAGTGGTTAACGAATCCGACTAAGAACCATGAGGTTGTGGGTTCGATCCCTGGCCTTGCTCAGTGGGTTAAGGATCCGGCATTGCCGTGAGCTGTGGTGAAGATTGCAGACGCGGCTGGGATCCTGTGTTGCTGTGGCTGTGGCAAAGGCCGGCGGCTACAGCTCCTGTTAGCCCCCTAGCCTGGGAACCTCCATATAACGCGGGTATAGGCAAAAAGACAAAAAAAAAAAAAAAAGAGCCCAAGACTGGACCATTCTCATGATCTGGCGCACATGACTTGTCATCCTAGTTTTTGGCACAGCTTTCTTTGTTGGGTATAGACCATGGAAATGATCCTGCATCGGCCGAGGGAGCAACCTGAGTCCCAGGGACCTGATCTGATTCCCAAGTTCTCCAGCAGCATCATGAAGAGATGCCGTTTCTTCTTCTTCTTCTCCTTCTCCTCCTTCTTACTTCTTCCTCTTCTTCTTCATCTCCTTCTCCTTCTCCTTCTTCTTCTTCTCCTTCTCCTCCTTCTTACTTCTTCCTCCTCTTCTTCTCCTTCTCCTTCTCCTTCTCCTCCTTCTCCTTCTCCTTCTGCTTCTCCTTCTTCCTCTTCCTCTTCTTCCTTTTTTTTTTTGGTCTTTTTAGGGCTACATGTGCAGCATATGGAAGTTCCCAGGCTAGAGGTCAAATCCAAGCTGCACCTGCCAGTCTATGCCACAGTCACAGCAACACAGGATCCAAGCTGCGTCCACGACCTACACAGCTCATGGCAACACCGGATCCTTAATCAAACCTGCCTCCTCATGGATACTAGTCAGGTTTGCTACCGCTGAGCCGGGACAGGAACTCCATGAGGTCCTTATTCTTATTGTTTGTTCCCCTTGGTGGCTGAGGTCATGTGAAGCCATCAGGGAGAGTGAGGTGTCTTAGGGAAAGGGGCCTAGGGAGTGGGAGTGTCAGATGGACGGACTCCTAGGACCCGTCACAAGATACCAGTTGCAGCCACGAGGGGGAGCCAGAGTGCACCCTTCCTCAACCCCCCTTTTGCAGTTTGACGGATTTACTGGGTGCCCACTGTGTGCAATGCGCTGGGGATTCAGTAAAAAACAAATACAGGTCCAGCCTGCCCTCACACATCTCACCGTTTGGTGGGGGAAACAAGCATTAAATAAGCAAGCATAAAGCACCTGTGGTGACAAGACGGGGTCATGCAGGAGAGAGTCTGGGAACTGTGAGACCCTATACCGGGCGACCTGACCCAGGGAGAGAGGTTGAGGGAGGCTTCCTGGAGGACGTAACGCCTCTGCTGGATGCTCAGGTTGGACTTAACCACGCAGGGGGTGGAAAGGACGTTCCATACAAAGGCAACAGCGCTGCAGGAAGCCAAGGGGCTGGAGTGGAGGGAAGGGGAGTGAGGCTGGAGGAGTCGGATGACGCAGGAGTCTCTAGGCTGCTGGGAGGAGCCTGGGTTTTATTCATGGTGGCAGGAGAAGCTGTAGGAGGGTTTTGAGGGGTGAAGAGTCAAGCTCCCTGGTCTCAAGGAAGCTCCGGCAGCAGTCCTGTTTGCCTGTGTGGGACAAGGTGAAGCAGGGGGACGACGAGGAGGTTGGGACCTGAAGTGGACAGACTGAGAGACTTGAAACTACCTCACCAGAGGCTTCCATCCTCTGCACAGAAGGGGACAGTACGGACCGCTGTCCAACTCCCCCATTCTCAGGCAGGATTGCTTTGGTCTCTGATATCCAAAGATCCTTAGATAGAGTAGCTGGCTTCTCTATAGCACAGTCATTACGGACCTTTTCCAGGTTCAAGTGCCAGGACCGAGGCCACGGCCAGTTGGAGGGAATGTGGATACAGGAAATGGAGGCCCAGGAGGCGGGCGCACACCCAGTGGTTGCTTATTACACATTCAGAAGCAGGGAGGACGTACATGGGGACAGTGGGTCCCTCTAGCCTGGTCCCCCTCTGCCTCCCCCACTGGTTGCCTGGACCATCCCCCACCCCCATGTGGACAAATATGGGGATGGTGGACAAATGATCCTGTGTATCTGGAATTTAATGTTCAGATGTAGCTTGTCCACCCTTGCCCAACTGAATCCACCAGTTTCCTGAGGGTCTAGACATACCTGGGACCCCTTGCAAGGCCTCAGCTAATGCCAAGGTTTCACAGCCCTTTACCTGGGCACGTGTGGGAGAATCAGATAAAGAGTCCTCAGAAACGGGGATGTTTCTTTCCTAGGTTGAACTTGGCCATCACTCCTCCCTTTGGTTCCTCCCTGATGCCTGTACCCTTTCATGCCTCACAAAAGCAAGATTAGGTATCCATGTGTTGGTATTTGGTGTTGGTGTGACCCTGACCTGGGCAGAATGATGCTGAGAACACTTTGGTGACCAGCACAGACCCAGACCCTGCCCTCAGAGAGTTCAAGTCCAGTGGAGGAAATAAACACCCACCAAGTAATGGCAGTCCAGAGTGGTCAGGGCTGGGATGGGGGAAGCACAAGCAAGAATGATTAGGGCCTGTTTAAGCCCAAGGGACTCTGGAAACTAAAGGGGGTCTGGCAGGGCCGGCTTCAAGGAATTGTGACCTGTGCAGTAGCCCGGCATCCCATGTTTAAAAAGACCCTGTGCTTGGCTGGTGCTCCGCTGTTACCATTGTGAAATTCTTAATGATTTCTGAACAAAGGACTCCACGTATTCATTTTGCACTGGACCCTGCACATTTGAAGAATAGACAGAGAGAACTGGGAGAAGAGATGGTCTCCTAGGAGAGAGAACATTGTACGCAAAAGATAAGAAAGGAAGAGAGAGGCTTGTGCACTTGGAAAGCTGGCCCAAGTTCTGAGGAGCCAGAACACAGAGTGGGAGACGAGCAGGAGGGCGGGTGGGTGAGCTCAAGAGGCGGTGGGCGCCTGCTTCCAGGCTAAGGGGAGTGACTCTGTGCCAGGGGCGCTGGGAAGCCAGGAAGGGACAGGGTTAGGTTTGGACTTGAGAAAGATCTGACTCCAGTGGGGAGGGTGACTGGGACACATGGCAAAGAACAAGGTGGGAGGAGTTCCCATTGTGGCGCAGCTGAAATGAATCCGACTAGAAACCATGAGGTTGTGGGTTCGAACCCTGGCCTCGCTCAGTGGGTTAAGGATCTGGTGTTGTCGTGAGCTGTGGTGAAGGTCTCAGACATCACTCGGATCCCACATTGCTGTGGCTGTGGCGTAGGCCGGCAGCTGTAGCTCTGATTAGACACCTAGGCTGGGAACCTCCATATGCCACAGGTGTGGCCCTAAAAAGCAAAAAAAAAAAAAAAGGAACAGTGTGGGGACGTGGGGGTTCAGTTGCCTGTGGAGAGGTTGGGAGTGTCCGCCCACTGTGGGCGGGGCTTATGAACAGACTTGAATGGCTGAGTGACAGGCACCCCAGTGCACCAGGACACTGGCCGGGAAGATCCCAAAGCCGCAGGCTCGACCCAGAGCCTCCTTTTCACTTGAAGATTTTCACTGTTGAGGGTGGGAAGGGGGTACACAAGGGTAGGTTAAAGGGTGTCACTGGTAAGTACTTGAAAAATCTTCCTTTTATATGAGAACCTCACGTGGATAGGCTGATGGTGGTGACTGCAAACTTGACAAGAATTTAGGGTATAAAATGTGAGACTTCAAAGGACTTCATTCTGGCTTCAACTCTGTGGAACCCCCGGGGTACACTTCACTTGGCCTAGTCCTCTAGATAAAACAATAGTTTCTCTGGGAACTTCCTCTTTATCCACAGCCCTGGACTGGGAACGAACCCCCTTCCTGCTCCTCCACTCACCTCTTGCTGGGCCCTCACCCCCAACACATCCCAGCACCTGCACTTCTCTGCTTTTGGCCCTGGCCCCTCTCCTAAACCCTAGGCCTGGCTTACCTTGGCTTCCTGGACATCCTCCAGGCCGCTCACACCCACTGGGCCCCATGCTGGCCCCATCTGCTTCCCAAACCGGCGCCTTTTCCCAGGTCCTGTCTCAGAGCCTCCCACACTCAGCTTCCGGAGCAGCCGGTCCACTTACCCCTCCTCCCACCCCATCCTGTTCTAGCTCTGGCCTCACTCACCTGGGTCCCTACACCTCCTCCCCCTGGGCTTCTGGCTTCTGGTCCAGGGAATCTTTCTAGAAGCCAAACCTGACCCTGCATAGAACCCTCCATGGGAGTTCCCACTGTGGCTTGGCTGGTTAAGAACCTGACATAGTATCCATGAGGATGAGGCTTCGATCCCTGGCCGCTCTCGGTGGGTTAAGGATTCAGCATTGCCACAAGCTACGATGTAGGTTGCCGATGTGGCTCAGATCTGGTGATGCTGTGGCTGTGGCGTACCAACAGCTGTAGCTCCCATTCGACCCCTAGCCTGGGAACTTCCACATGCTGCAAGTACAGCCCTAAAAAGAAAAAAAAAAAAAAAAGAAACCTCTATGACTCTCCAGGGTTCCCAGCACAGGGTCCCAGTTCCTCAGCCTGGAGGTGCTGGCCTTGCTGCTGCTCCGCTGCCCCTCCGCCCAGCTCCAGCTCTAGCATAGAAGCTCCCCTCCTGAGGCTGGAACAAAATCAGAGCTCCCTGAACACTACACACATGTTTTTACTCCCACACCTTCCCTCACCTTGTTCCCTGGGCCTTCCCTCGCCTCCTTTGCTTGTGATGAAGGATCTTAAGCAGGTGAGAAATGAAGCTATTGAAAGAAAGTTGGCTCCTTCTAGAATTCTCCCCCTCCCTCCTCCCACCTAAGGCAAGGCTTCTGGGGTGGGGGGTGGGGAAGCTAAGGTGCAGGTTCCTGGGACCTGGGGGTGGGGGGAGGGAGGAGCTGGAAACTGTACCCAAGGTCCCTTGCCTCTCTCTGTCTGGAGCCCCAGCTTTGCTCTTCCTCCCAGACCCTCTGTGGAGGGTGCGGCTCCACTGTTCTACTGGGAGTTACTGGAAGCCATTGTCTCCCCTTGGGGAGCCCCACCCCCAAATCCTCCACAGGGGTCGCATGGCATCACATCCTCTCCCTAGGGGTCCAGGCCCCAGCCCCCTTCTTCCCCAGGAGTTCAGGTCCCCAAACCTCTCCCTCAGATGCAAAAATCCAGCCCCCGTTCTCCTCCTTCCTCAGAATCCAGGAGTCCAGGCTCCTTCCCAGATCCCAAGTTCAAGCCTGAAGCCTCTCTTTCCTCTGCAGGATCAGCCCTGCTCTTTTCTTAGGAACCATGCTGTTCTTGCCTTGCCCCCTTCGGTCCCCTGATTTCTCATTTTCTGTCTCAAACTCAGAGGCTTCACTCCATCCAAATACAACCGCTTCCTCCGCAAAGGCCCCTCCTTGGAAGAAACAGCTTTCTTGTCTCTTTTGGTTCTCGTAAGCCTCTCTCCACCACTCTCCACTCTCTGCGCTGACTGCCTGTCGCGCTCCCCACACTCATCTCTCCATCTCGCTGTTCTTGTATGTGTCCTCTCCCTCTTTCAGCGTCTCTGCTCTTCTCTGTCTCTCCCCTCTCCCTCCCCTCTCTGTCTCTCCATCTTCCCCTTAGCCCACATAATTAGGCCTCATTTTGATCAATGGCACCACATCAGGCTGAGCCAGTGCTAATGGGGACATCCCTGGGCTGCCCCTGGGAGGGTTCTGACGGCCAGGGACTCTAAATGCCCCCCACAATGTGCCTGGCCTCAGTCCTGCTCCTGGCAGGTAAGACCCTCAACCTTGCCTTTTTCCCAGGGCTCTGAGGCCCAAGCCCTTTTCTGTGACTCCCCTTGTGTCCCCTTCTGCTCCTGCAGTAGGAGGGCTGGTGGGCAGCCTGGCAGGCGAGGCTGCACCAGCTGGCCCGGATCTACCCATCCCCTCTCCAGCCATGGCCGCCCTCACACCTGCCCGGCTGTGCCTCAGCGCCCTGAGTTTCCTGTGGGGTAAACAATCCCTGGGAGACACAGTAGGCTGGTGAACTGGTCTCGATCTGCAGCAGGGGACTGGTTGTGCTGGTTGGGGTTGGGGACGGCCTGGCAAGTTCTGTGACAGGGGATTCACCAACTGTGGAGCTTCCGGGGACAGGGCCCTGGCCAGAGGGGACAAAGGACTTTCTGGGCAGACTCTGTGGCAGGGGATGAGCCAAACCACTTGTGGGAAGGGGGCCAGCCAGGCCCTTCTGGGATGACGGCCCCATGGCAGCAACTTTCATATTTATATACCAGACGTTGTTCCACCCTCTTCGCATACGTTATCTCAGCTAATGTTCCCCTAGCTCTGTGAAGTGTGGGCTAACACCGCCTCTCACAGATGAGGCAGCTGAGGCCCAAAGACGTTAAATACCTGCTGCCCACGTTCACGTGGCCAGGGAGTGGCAACCTCAAGATTAGAACCTGATATATTTGGCCTCAAAATCCACTGGATTAGGCTGACTCCTTCCTATCCGCTCCTGGTTCCCCCCGGCCCCCCATGGCTGCGTTCGTGGGTTTTCACGGCTGTTACTTCATCATAGCTTTCCTGGAGAATCCGCGCTGAAAAGCCCAACTGTACGAGTCCCCACCGCCCAAGGGGCCCCAGACGACGGTGCTAGTGAGGGCACAGCACGTCGGGCTTGGTGCACCTGCCCTGCGCTGTGGAGCTGCGGGGCTCGCGGCGGGCGGCAGGCGGCGAGCTGTGTCTACAGACCTAGCGGTGTGAGTGGCGAACGTGGATTTACGCGCTTCTCTATCCATCGCGCTGGCTCTTCCGCGCCACCTGCTGGGTTCTCGCTACTTGGTGGTGACGCCCGTCGTCGCTGCAGCCCGTTGACCAGCACAAGGAGTTTGCGGTGGTGGCCGGAGCTCCGTCCACGTGCCTGCGCCTCGGGTCTCCGCTGTGGGTCCTGCTGGGCCGCGTTGAGCACACTGTCCGCGGGCCTCTCCTCGTACACCTTGAGCCTTTCCAGGTACTCCGGGTGCAGAGCTCCGGGGACCTGTCGGGCACCTGCGTCGTGACCACTCATCCCGTCGCGGTGCTGACTGGGCACAGTTGCCAGCAAGCGGGAGACAAGGCTTCTGGCTACGTGTCCAAACAACTGCTGTCCCAGGGTCTCTGAGGCCGGGTCTATGCCGAACCTCCGTTCACGGCCGCGGATCCTGGGCTTGAGACCTCTTTGGGGGCCTGCGCTTCGGGGTGGGAGCGGCGGTGGGTGGCGCCAGAGGGGCGCAGACCATGGAGCCTCGCTGCACTTCGGTATGGACCCAATGCGCCCGCGTATGCTGCGCTCCTCCGCCTGCCTGCTCCCTGACTGCGGCCTCCCTTTTCTCTTGTGATCCCAGTGGGTGCGTTCAACCTAAGCTTCGGGCTCAGGGAGCTGCCAGACTCTTCCAGCTGGTGGCCGCAGCCCAACCTGCACTGGAGCCTTGTCCTCGCTGATCCTCAGCCCCATTACCGGCAGCATTCTGGCCAAAATCCTAGCCCCCGCTCAGGGCTTTACCTAGACTGAGTTGGATTATGAACCAGGGCGCTGGCGCGATGCTACCTATGCACAGCCTGGAGACGCGCGGGGCGTCCATCCGAGTGTTCATCTTCAGCACTGCCCATAGTGAGGGCTTCCGGACCTAAGCCGTTGGGTAACCAGTGGCCAGTGAGCAGCCCTGGGACTCTAGACAGGCCAGAGGTGTGCACGTGATGGGATTTCTGGGAGTCGAGGAAAATCATAACTCTACATTCAGTTGTTCACATAGCAACCAGAAAGACAGTTTTTTTTTTTGGTTTCCTTTTTTTTTTTTTGCCACAGCTGTGGCAGGTGGAAGTTCCGGTGCCAGAGATTAACCCCTGTCACAGCAGCGACCCAAGATGGGCAGTGACAATGCCGGATCCTTAATCCACTGTGTCACCACTCGACTCGACCCCTAGCCTGGGAAGCTCCATATGCTAAGGGTGTGGCCCTAAAAAAGCAATATGTATAAAATGGCTGATATTAAGTGCTTAACCTTCCCTCTAGACTTTAAGATAGACTCTATAATAATATAGTAATAATTCCTTTTTTTTTCCCTAGAGAAGGGAGAGGGAAAGCCCGGAGTGCAACACTTTTGCCAAGTTCATATAGCTAGAAAGTGGCAGAGCCAGGATTTGACTCCTGGTCCACTTGCTTCCAGAGCACAAGTTTGGTTTGTCTCTGTTTTATTTCATTTGTTTGTTTTTGTGGCCACGCCCACAGGATGTGGAAGTTCCTGGGCCAAGGATCCAACCCAAGCCACAGCAGTGACCTGAGCCACTGCAGTGACAACCCCGATTCTTAACCTACTGCACCAGAAGGGAAACACAGAACACAAGTTTGTTTTTTTTTATCACCTTTTTGTTTTGTTTTATTTTCTGTACTGCCTCACAAAGACTTATAAATAGTCAAGACTTATGAGCTAAGTGATAAGTGCTTTTATATAGAATGTGTGTATGTTATGTAATGTCATCCTCATACCTACTGTGGAGGCCAATATTTTTATTAGTCTCATTTTATAGAGGAAGCAGTTGAAGGATGAAGTCAAGAAATCACCGCCTAGGAGTCCCCTTGTGGTGCTGAGGGTCAAGGCTCCAGTGTTGTCACTGCAATGGCTTGGGTCACTACTGTGGTGTAGGGTCGATCCATGGTCTGGAAATTTCCTTATGCCTTGGGCATAGCCAAAGAAAAAAAGAAAAGGAAAGGAAAGAAAAGAGAAGAGAAGAGAAGAAAAGAAAAGAAAAGAAAAGTCATCCCTCAAATCTGCACACGGAGCAGGTAACAGGTGCAATCCCAAAACTCTGGCTACTGGGGAAGAGGCCTGTCGCTAATGAGAGTGCTGTACTCTGGGACAATTCAGTGTAACTGAGTGTTGACCAAGGTCCTGATTTATTTTATGGGACTTAGGATTTTTGTAACCCTGGAATAAGGCGCTCCTATCCAATCTCTTCCAGTCCTGAAAAACCGTAGGCAGTCAGGGAGATGAAAGAAAGCTGAAGGATATGCAGAGGCTAGGGTTTCTTACAAACAAAGACATGACTTCAATTCGTTTCTTCGTAATGGCTCAGAACCAGACTCTGGAGCCAAGAGGCCTGGATTAAAATCATTCCAAACACCTCCTAGAGTAATGACAACAAAAACAAAAATAAATAAATAGGACCTAATTAAACTGAAAAGTTTTTGCACAACAAAGGAAACCCTAAACAAAATGAAAAGGCAACCCACAGAATGGGAGAAAATATTTGCTAATGAAGTGACTGACAAGGGATTAATCTCCAAAATTTATAAACACCTCCTGCAGCTCAATACCAAAAAACAATCAATCCCATCAAAAAATGGGCAGAAGATCTAAACAGACAATTCTCCAAAGAAGACATACAGGTGGCCAAGAAACACATGAAAAGATGTTCAACATCACTAATTATTAGAGAAATGCACATCAAAACTACTATGAGGTACCACATTACACCAGCCAGGATGGCCATCATCAAAAAGTCTACAAACAATAAACAATGGAGAGGGTGTGGAGAAAGGGAACCCTCTTACACTGTTGGTGGGAATGTAAATTGGTGCAACCACTATGGAAAACAGTATGGGTTCAAATCCCAGCTTGACCACCTGTTGTTTGCATGACCTTGGACAAATTATTTAACCTCTCTGGTTCTCCATTTCTTTGTCTATGAAATCAGGATGATGTAAGGACCTAACACATACGCCTGTAGTGAAGAGTAAATGAGATATTTGGAAAGCTCAGAAACTGTATGATGCTAAGACCTGATGCATGAGCCCCTGATGGTCCATCCTCCCCTCCACAGGAGTCGGGAGTTCCCCCAAGTGCCTTTTTTTTTTTTGTCTTTTGTCATTTTAGGGCCACACCCGCAGCATATGGAGGTTCCCAGGCTAGGGGTTAAATTGGAGTTACAGCTGCCAGCCTACACCTACGCCACAGCAATGCCAGATCCAAGCCGTGTCTGCGACCTACACCACAGCTCATGGCAACGCCGGATCCTTAACCCACTGAGCGAGGCCAGGAATTGAACCAGCTTCCTAGTCAGGTTCGTTAACTGCTGAGCCATGATGGGAACTCCCTGAGCTCCTTCACTGATTAATGAATGTTTTATTATTATGTACCAGACCTTGTTCAAGAATCTGAGAACACAAGAGTTCCCACTGTGGCTCCCGACTAGTATCCACGCGGATGCGAGTTCAATCCCTGGCTTCACTCAGTGGGTGAAACGATCCAGAGTGGCCATGAGCTGTGGTGTAGGTCACAGATGCATCTCAGATCTGGTGTTGCTGTGGCTGTGAAGTAGGCAGATGCAGCTCCAATTTGACCCCTAGCCTGGGAACTTCCATATGCCACAGCTGCTGCCCTAAAAAGAAGAAGAAAAAAGACACCGAGGACACATCGGCATCCATGATAGGCAAAACCTTTGTTCTCACAGTGCTTATACTCCAGCAGAGAGAGATAAACAATAAATATAAATTAATTATATAGCATGTTAGAAGACGCTACATGCTAAAGAGAAAAAATAGAGCAAGGAAAGTGGGATCAGGATTTCTGAGCATACAGTTTTAAATAGGAGGGCCTTACTGAGGAGATGGAACTTAAGCCAAGTCTTAAAGGAGGTGAGGGAGAGAGCCATGTGGATATCTGCAAAAAGAGCATTCCAGGCAGAGGGAACAGCAAGGGCCTAAAGTGAAAATCTGCCACCCATGTTAGATGAACAGCAAGAAGTCCAGGCTGCAGTGGAGGGAGCCCAGTAAAGGCAGAGATCATGGAAGTCAGACTGTATATGGCCTTGTGGGTTCTTGCAGCAACTCTGACTTTTATCCTGTGTGAGGCAGGGACCGACAAAAGATTTGGGGCAGAGGAGGGATGAGGTGTCACTTGCATGTTAATAAGAGCCGTGTGGCTGCTCTGTCATGTGGGGAACAGACTATGGGGCTCATGAAGGAAGAGCTGGGAGACCAGGGAGGAGGCTTGTTGCAATAGGCGAGGCAGGAGATGATGGGGGTTGGACCAGGGTGGAGGCAGTGGAGGAGAGTAAAAATTGGGTTGGGGACCTTCTAGGGGGTTGGGGACACAAAAAGGAAATCATGCATTGGGAGAAGGGAGACACTCTCTGATCTGAAAGCAGGTGGTGGAGGTTCTTGGTAGCTGGGGGAAAGACCTTCGGATCCTGGCTGAAGGTTCCCCTGTTAACTGGAGGAGGTGGGTACCCCTAGCTCCCATTCTCAAGCCCTGGCAGGGGTCTCCCTTCCTGCAAAGGTAATATATGCTAAAATACGTTGCCTCATTTCAGGTTTCCATATAATGAGGGTCTCCTACTTTTTTTTGTTTTTTCTTTTCAGGGCTGCACCTGCGGCAGACAGATGATCCCAGGTTAAGAGTTAAATAGGAGCTACAGCTGCCGGTCTACACCACAATCACAGCAACGCTAGATCCGAGCTGTACCTGTGACCTACATCACAGCTTGCGGCAATGCCAGATCCTTAAACTACTGAGCGAGGCCAGGGATCAAACCCACATCCTCATGGATACTTGTTGGGTTCTTAACCCCCTGAGCCAAAGTGGGAACTCTCAAGGGGTCTCCTACATTTGGAATGTCATCTTTTCCTTAAATTCCTGTCCCTGGTCCTAAGGATCATTAACCTGCTAAACTAGAATCCAGGCCTAACTTTTCACTTAATGACCTGAGGCATATCTCGTGCTTTATTTATAGTTTTATAGCTAAGCAAGCCTGCTTTGTTCCATGATGTTTTGATAGATTTTTTTTTTTTGTCTTTTTTTTTTAAGGGCATATGGAAGTTCCCAGGCTAGGGGTCGAATCAGAGTTGTAGCCGCCAGCCTACACCACAGCAACGCCAGATCCGAGTCACGTCTGTGACTTACACAACAGCTCACAGCAACACTGGATCCTTAACCCACTGAGTGAGGCTAGGGATCGAACTGGTGTCCTCATGGACCCTAGTCGGGTTTGTTAACTGCTGAGCCACAAAGGGAACTCCAGGACTGGTTTTTATCCCTACACTACTGTTTCTTAAAAGCTTTTCCTTTGTTCCTACATTCCCTTACTTCCCTTAAGATCATTAATTACGGAGACCTGAGACCTCTTCAAGGGCAAGCTTTGTGACCAGGTTTAGATTGGAAAATAAGTTAGGCCAAAAATGACTTACGTCCAGAAAACCATGTCTGGTTGTCTTTCTCCGGGCACCCCCCACACACACACACACCCCCTATCTACTTACAGTTCCAAAGGCCCACACTGACCCACCATCCCTCACGATCCCCACTACCCTCAGGTAAGGCATAGTGACCCCTCTTTTCCTGCTGATGCCTTTATTGACTCTCCTATTGGTCCTCAAAGATGTCCACTCCAATTCCCTAGCGCCCTATTCATCCCTTAGCAATGGCTACTGACTCCCTTCCCCACTGACTTGCTCAGTGACTCCTTCCCACTGAATCTCACTTGTCATTATTACCACCCTAGAGACTCCTATTAACTTCCCATTAACTTTTCTTTGAATCCTCAACTGACACCCTAATTGACTCCCTTTAACCCGCATTCTCAGCCCTGACCTCCCCATCGACTTTCCCTTTCACGACCGCCTCCAGTTAACATCCCCTTAACCCGTTGCCCCTCTGCCCCCGATCCTACTGACTTGCAAGTCCAACGGACTTGCCCATTAACCCTATTTACTGCCCTGTTGACTCCACCCCACACTCTCACCCCATTGATCGGTAAAGGACTATCTATTGATCTATGGCCCCATTTACACCCCTGTGGATCTTCCCATTGAACCTCTTGATATTGACCCCTCCATCGGCGTCTCTCCTAATTGAGCCTCTTTGACTTATTGCTTCATCCATTGAGCCTTTGATAATGTCCCATTAAATCATGGACTCACTTTCTGACTCCATCCTCAGCCTCCAGCTGAGCCCTCCCATTGCCCCCCAGAGCCATCTAAGCCTTCTCTTGAGCCTCAGTGATGCAAGGATTTGTCCATCCACTTCCTCTAATTGCCCTCTATTTGTCCTCCCCTTGATCCCCCACTGGCCCCTCCCCACCAACTCCCTAATGATTCTCTGTTACCTCATTGATCTTCTACAGACCCCTCATTAATTCTGACCATCCAGTCACTCTAGCATTGATCCCCCATTGGATCCTTTATTGATCCCCTATTTAGCCTCCAACTGACCTCCCATTGAATTTCCTTTTGATCCGTAATGACTGAACTGCCCACGGATGTTCTCCTTGATCCTTCTCTGATCCTTCATTGACATTTCCAAGGATGTCTTCTGACCACCACTACCCCCTTCCCTGGCTATTCTCCTCTCCTGATGCCCTCCCTGTAGATGAATGGAATTCTGGAATCGCTGCGCTTCGTTCACGGCTGCCACCTCCGCTGGGGCTGCCTGCTCTGCATAGACATGGACTTCAGCAGCTCACTGACCTATGATTGAAAGCCTGGCACTTGTGATGCTGCTGACACCTTATCTATGCAGATTCAGTGGCCTAGGGGAGCCCTAATGGCCCCTCAGCACCCTTGCCCAACACCTGGTAGGTGGCAGAGGTGCCAAGTGGTGGCCAGGTCTGCAGGCCCCTCTGCTCTGGCCGGTGCCGCGTGGCTGTGTGCATACAATTCTCTAGGGGTGCACACTGTGGGCTGCTGGTGGCAGCCAAGGGTACCCTAGCACCACGTCATGCTATGCAGTACTGGACCCGCACCAGCTCCTACAGGACTATTCTGGGTGACGTATGTTGCTGCCACGGCACCTGTCTCACAGCCTGCTGAGCCCTGGCCGCTTACACTGTTGCCTGTCAGGCCCTGGAGGACGCCTGACTTCTGTCGTAAGTGTGCGGGACTGATAGAGCTGATCTCGGAGATACAGCAGTGAATGATGGCTTGGAGATCTCAATTCTCTGCTCAGGAATTGAACCTGGGACAGCCTGGGTGAAAACCAGGAATCCTAGCCACTAGACTAGCTAGAGGCTAAAAGCAGTACAACACATGGGAGAGCACACAGAGAAGTAGTTTATCTAAGGCAGAAGCAAAGCAGTAATACACACCCAAAGGAGGAGTGCAGGTGCCGGCATCCTCCTGAATGAACAGTGTGCCAGCGAGGTGATTTAAACCACATATATAAACAGTTCTTCTGGATCTTTGCGTTCCTTTGGCCAATTATTTTGTTTTATTTCTCACATCTGACCAGACCCAGGGCCCGGCCCGATATACGTGTGCATCTCTTGGCCAAGACGGATTCCAGAGCAAAGGACTGTGGGACGATTATCAGGACTTATTAGGGCCTGGCACCCCCCTCCCTTTTTGACCCCTAGGAGTCCGTCTATGCATGTGTAGTCAGGAAGGTCTCCTTGACCTAAGGAGAGATTGATGGGGTTATCTTATCATTTTACTCCAGCAGAGCTCAGCTCCTGCCATTAGCTTTTCCCTGACATGTCAAAGAGAAGCAAGACCCAATTTACTCAGCCTAGCAGGTCCCAGCTGTTCTCAGCCCAGGAGCTGTTCTCATCTACCTCCTACCTCAGAGACAGAGAAAATGAAGCTGGGAAAAGCTCAGATTTGGGCCAGCAGGAGACGGACTTGGGAGGACCCAGGGAATTCAGGCCTGGGTGGGTGGGGCCAGGCGAAGAAGTGGGGAGAAGAGTTAGGACCAGGTTTAAAGAAGCAGCTGAGGAGTTCCCTTTGTGGCTCAGTGGTTAACAAACCAGACTAGAATCCGAGGGGAAGGGGGTTTGATCACCTGGCCTCGCTCAGTGGGTTAAGGATCTGGCAGACGCGGCTTGGATCTCACGTTGCTGTGGCTGTGGCTGACGTCTACAGCTCCGATTCGACCCCTAGCCGCAAACCTCTATATGCTGCGTGTGTGGCCCTAAAAAGACAAAAAAAAAAAAGAAGCGGCCAAACCTGAGGGGACAGCAGTTTAATAAGGTCTTTCTGTCTTTTGTTTCTTGCTCTCCCCTTTGTCTCCCAGCCTATCCTGCAGCTTGCCAGGAGTCTGGGATCCCCAGAGGGGTCCCAGGCTTTGCTGTGAGTGCTCTGGGGTGCCTCCAGGGTTAGGTTGTGGGCTGATGAAGAGCCCCTCTCCTGAAGGGGATCGGAGAACACCTGACACAGATGGAACTGGCTGGGAGGGTGTGTGGGAGGGACATCCAAGGGACAAGGAACTGGAATTGCAAAGTTGCAGAGGTTGGGAAACACCAATGGGAAGTGAGCCTGATGAGGGGCAGGAGGTCACAGGCTTGGAAAAGGAAACCGGAGTCCTGAGCCATCCGCCTTTGCCATCCATCTGCAGCCCTGACTTGTCTACCCCAAAACCACTACAGCATCTGTGCATGGACCTGTCACGGGGGCTGTGTCCTGCCTCCCAGCTCTGCCCTCTTTTCTACCCGATGCCATGAGGGCTGGGAGTGTGACCCTGTGTGTCCCAGGACCACTTTGGCTGCTTCCACAATGGATGCTACATCCCTGTAAGAGAGGTCCCCAGGCCTGGGCGGGAGGGCTCAGAGTCTCCCCTACCTCCCTGAAGCACAAATCCAGCAGCGAGAGATGGCAGGGTGGAGGACGCGTGGCTCCTCAGGAACTTGGAAGCAGGAGAGCAGCAGGAGAACTGGAATCTGGGCAAGCAAAATGGATAGTAGTTATGACGAAGAGGAAAACAAACCTGAAATCCCGTGATGAGAAATAGCATCACCTGTAAGTTCAAAGTCAGTTGTGGGAGTGGGAAGATGGACCAGCAAGAGAACAGCCTGGGTATTTGCCACAACCTGGCAAGTAGCGTGACTTTGGCTAAGTGACTCAACCTCTCTCTATGTCTGTTTGCTCACCCACAAAAAGTGGTGATAACAGGGAGTTCTCTTGTGCTGCAGCTGGTTCAGGATCCAGTGTTGTCACTGCAGCAGCTCTAGTCACTTCTACGGCTTGGGTTCGATCCCTAGCCTGAGAACTTCCACATGCTGTGGGTGCAGCCAAAAAAAAAAAAAAAAAAAAAAGAAATCAGTAATAAGAACAGTACCCACCATCCAGCTGTGAACATACAAATAAGGTGCTTGGCATAAGTAAGTGCTCAGTTAAGTATAAGCTATGACTTCTCTTGCAGCCACTTTCATATCATCTTTGGAGAAACAGTATGTATAGCAGAGGGGTTAAAAACACAGGTTGCAAGGAGTTCCCTTGGTACAGTGTGTTAAGGATCTGGTGTTGTCATTGCTATGGCTTCGGTCACTGCTGTGCTGCAGGTTCCACCCCTGGCCCAGAAACTTCAGCATGCTGCAGGCATGAAAAAATAAACAAAAAATAAAAAACACAGGGCATGAAATTAGAACTCTGGGTTTCAAAACCTCATTCTGCCACTTCCTATGTGAATCAGGAGGGCTGTTTTACTTCTCTGACCTTAGTTTAAGAGACAAGAAGTGTATTGTGCTGCAGTTCTACCTTGTCAGAGTGTTGGTGAGGATTTAACATCATTTAAAATGTTAAATGTTTAATAGGAGTTCCTGTCGTGGCTCAGAGGAAACAAATCTCACTAGTGACCACGTGGACACAGGTTTGATCCCTGACCTCACTCAGTGGGTTAAGGATCTGGCGTTGCAGTGAGCTGTGGTGTAGGCTGCACACATGGCTTGGATCTGGCGTGGCTGTGGCTGTGGCTGTGGCATAGGCTGGCGGCTAGAGCTCCGATTTGACCCCTAGCCTGGGAACCTCCATATGCCACAGGTGCAGCCCTAAAAAGACAAAAAAAAAAAAGTTTAATAAGCTATTTTAAATATTCGCTAGTTTCAAATAAATATATTACACAAGTTAGATGACAGTATATTAAAATATCAATTGCATCATATTATATTGCATATTTTATTAACATACTGTGCCATACATTATCTTATAAATGAAATATTAAAGCACTTGGAACAGTGCCTGGTCCTGAATATGCACTCAGTAAACAGATATTAGATTGTGAAGACACAGGTGAGAAAGATGTGACAGGTTCCAGAGGCTTTTTTTTCTCTAAAGCTCCCTTTTAAGAAAGTGTTTATTATGGAAAATTCCAAACATCATAAAAGAAGAGAGAACAGTGTTATGAAACCCCATTACAGTTACAAATATTTTTCATGCTTGCTTTCATCTTCTCCTCCCACTCTTTTTGTTTGTGCTGGAGGCTTTTAAAAGCAAATGCCAGCCTTATTCCTCTAGCAAAGCCCGGGGTATGTATTTCTGATAGTGACACCAACGAGATTCACAGTGGTTTCGATCTTCCCTTTGTACTGCTCCTGGACTCCGGCCTCTCATTCCTACCCCTGACCCGCCTCCCTTCTGGCAGAACCAACGCCTCATGCGGCTTGTGTAGGAGGTGTGCAAGGGATGGTCGCAGGCTGGGCACAGGGCTCTGGGGTTATTGTCCAGTAGTCCTCCACGCACAGGGTGCTGGTAGGGCCCTAGGGGACCGTGGTCTTGAAAGCCTCCCAGAGCTACCAGGACTCCTCAGGGTAGCCTGTGGAACCTACAACGGAATGGCGGAGAGGGCAGCCTATTCGACAGGTTTCAGGCAGGCTGGACTAGGCTACAACAGCTGGGGAGGCCCCTCCCTCTCTTCCCCCCGGAGCCGACTCGCATCGGCAGAGGGCGCTAGAATCCCAACTCCCTGCGCTACCTTTGGGGGCTTGCAACCCACATCATCTCCCTGTGCTGGATTCCCACAGCACCAAGAAGCTTGTCCCGCCGGCTGTGACTCCAACCCTCTGCGCCTTCCCAGGATTGGGGCCCTCTACGCACACCCGCTCTGTGGGCGCGAACGCAAGGAGCTTCCCGAGATTGCTTTTATAAATGAGGACTAAACCATGCCTGTGCCTGTCTTCTCTCTCCCAGTGCCTCCTCGCGCTCTGAGGGCACACAAGGGCCCCGACCTCTAACTCTCTCCTCTCGCAGGACCCAGGAGTAAGTCAAACCTAAGAGTCTGAGGGCCTAGTCGGCTCCTGCTCCAGGCCCTCAGAACTACCGTCCCCTCAAGGACACCGTTTTCCTATGGGGCCAGCAGCTCCTCCCCTTACAGCATTGTGACGTAACAGCAGCGACAGCCAATGGGGCGCGACGGCGCCGCAAAGCGGGAGGCGGGGGGCGGAAGTGCTCTTTGCTGAGCTTGGTGGCTTCTCCTCAGCGTGCTGTGGCGCCACTTGCTGGGGCTTTCGCGGCGTGTGCCCTTGGCCCAGCTGCTAGGCATGAGCCGACACAGCCGGCTCCAGAAGCAAGTTCTGAGCCTGTACCGCGAACTGCTGCGCGCCGGGCGTGGGAAGCCGGGGGCCGAGGCGCGGGTGCGGGCCGAGTTCCGTCAGCACGCCTGCCTGCCACGCTCCGACGTACTGCGCATCGAGTACCTGTACCGCCGCGGGCGGCGGCAGCTCCAGCTGTTGCGCTCAGGCCACGCCACGGCCATGGGCGCCTTTGTGCGTACGCGTGACCCGACCGAGGAGGCCCCCGGCGCGGAGGCCCCAGGGACCCCGCCTGGTGAAGGTCCGAGGAGACCGCTGGACAGCATGGGGGCACCCGCTACCCCGTCCGACGAACGGTGACCGGCTAAAGGGCTCGCTCCATGGCTCAGGGGAACTGGGGGGCCCACCTAACTGCATGGGGGGACCAGGAAATCCGCCTGATGGAAAGTGAAAGGGCTTGAGAGACTAGGTCGACAGTTTGGGGAAAGAACTCTCCTGGCGACGGGTCAGATGGCGAGAGATGCCTGACCTTGCCTGATAACGGCACGGGGCGGCCTGGGTCGCCCGCTGGCTGGACTGTCAGGCTGAGAGCTACTTATCCCAAGGCCTGGGGAGCCGGGACACCCCGCTGTTGGACAGAAAGCGACCGAGACGCCTTCTCTTGACCCCTGAGAACATACCACCCCTGGTTCCTCAAGGAGACTCTTTTCTCCTGTGTTTAACTCTTAGAAGAGCAGACTTTGCAGAGGAAGGAGTTTGGGAAGATGTCCTAATGGACGGTGAGAAGCCTGGAATCCTCCTTAGAAAAATCTTTCCCCCACTGTTACAGACTGGGACCGGTGAGGAAGGGGCTGGGATCTCTCACCCCAGTTAATCAACTAAAGACCCCCTCAGACCTCTACGTGATGGTTTTTAGGGGACCCCCCAACTCTTGCTCCTTTCCTTGCTCAGGACCACTGGACAAAGGGAATAAAATTGGGGATGTGCTTACTCCCTGTTGATGATCTTAAAGATTGAATGTGTTTGGGTTTTTGAAGAGCCCCCCCACACACACACACCAAGCACTGACCTCTGGGAGAGATGGGTGTGGGCAGCTGTTTCTTCTCCTCTAAGCCCTCTGGAACGGTAGATTGGTTGGAGCAGCGTAGTTCTCTCCTCTAGGCAGATCCATGGAGGGGACCCACCCTGCTTTGACCGCAAAGAAGCCCCACTTGACTCCTTCATGGAAAGCAGTGAGGTGGGAGAGGGAATGCTGGAGCTGAGACCAGGCTCATAATCCCTGAGGCAGTAATGGGGCCCTTAAACCTGGCTGAGGAATCCAGTCTCAGCTACAAGCTGGGATTTTGCTAGCATGGCCCGGGGGTGGGGAAGAAGAGATAAACCACAGACCACAGGCATAGCTCCTCCCATGTCCCCACATTCTTTGGGGTACTTCATCTTGCAGCCCTCAGCTGTATTGGCACTCAGGTCAGTTAAATAAGTGGAAAGGGGTTAAATGCAGTTTAAAGGAAGAAGGCCTTAGGAAAGGAGCCCAGACCTCAAATCAAAGGGAGGATGAACAGAAGAGAAACAGTTGCTGCCCCAATCCCAGTGGGGGAGGCCGGTACCCAAATGGTTACAAAGTGAGGTTGAAATTTGAAGAATTCTAAGGTGTCTGCCAGAAGGTAGGGCTAGGCTTCTGAGCAGGATGGCTAGTAGGTAAAGGCCTAGAGATGGAGAAGGGGCCTGGAGTGCCCCAGAGCACAGGCTGTGCGGTTTGTGCAAGGGGCTTCTACTTCAGCTTTCCCTCTGGTGGGTTGCTTTGTGTCAAACCTCCATGGCCGTGCTCATCTCTCAGCCTGTTTTTTTTTTTCACCAAGGTGATGCTGTTAATCCTGGCCTGGCTCCATTTCATAGTAAAAGCCCAAGTCTTGAAAGTGACTGATGAAGTCGAGTCCTACCAAGCCGGCCGCCATTCCATCGCCACCTGAATCTCCTTTCTCTTTCTCTTGCTCAGTCCTGGCTCTGAGATCTTGAGCTCTAATAAACTCCGGGATGGGAGCTCCTGGCACGGCTGCAGACAATGATCAAGTTCCCAATGTGGCTAGGTGTCCTGGTCAGGAAAGGGAGACTGTCACCTAGGTATGACAGATGAACAGAGTTTGTCTGGAGGAGAGGATGGGGGAGGGGAATGCCTGATTTGAGGGGGGAGGTTGTGGGTGAGTGGGCTGTGATTAAGAGCATGGACACTGGGGAGTTCCCTTCGTGGCTCAGTGGTTAACGAATCCGACTAAGAACCATGAGGTTGCGGGTTCAATCCCTGCCCTTGCTCAGTGGGTTCAGGATCCCGCGTTGCTGTGGCTGTGGTGAAGGCCGGCAGCTACAGCTACGATTAGACCCCTAGCCTGGGAACCTCCATATGCCGCGGGTGTGGCTCTAGATAAAAAAAGGCAAAAAGAATTAAAAAGCGTGGACAATGGAGTTCCCATTGTGGCTGTGGTTAACGAATCTGACTAGGAACCATGCAGGTTCGATCCCTGGCCTCGCTCAGTGGGTTAAGGATCCGGTGTTGCTGTGAGCTGTGGTGTGGGCTGTAGACGCGGCTTGGATCTGACGTTGCTCTGGCTGTGGTGTAGGCCAGACGGCTACAGCTCTGATTTGACCCCTAGCCTGGGAACCTCCATATGCCGCGGGTGCGGCCCTAAAAAGACAAAAGAAAAGAAAAAAAAAGAGTAAACTTGAGGGAATTCCCTGGTGGTCTAGTGGTTAGGGCTCGACACTTTCACCACTGCAGCAGTGGATATATTGGGTTAGAGTATAAATTAAATTATTAAAAGTAATTTCACCTGTTTCTATGGTTTTCCTGGGATAGCTTGGAAAAGTAAAAATATATTTGTGGCTCATATTTTTACTGGTCAGCTCCCCTCTAAGAGTCCCGTGGCTTGTGTCCTCACTGCAGTTTGGCAATGGGATAATTACAGCATAATGATATAATCGTCTCCTTAATTCCTTTCTCAGCCACCCTAATTGTACCCCCTTCTGCTTTGCCTTTGCTCACTGTAGTTTTCTCCTTGGCACTGACCACCATCTGACCTGTTACGTATTTTATCTGTTTCTTTTACTTACTGTTGCTTTGCCCCACTAGGATGTCAGCTCCTCAGAGACCAGTGTTTCAGCCTGTCTGGTTCATGATCACAGCCCTACTCTTTGACCAGGATCTGGTTCACAGCAAACAGTCAGCCTTAAATGAATGAATGAATGAATGGCAATGGATGTGCTCCATTACCCGGTAGGTTGGGTCAGTATGGCTAAGACTCTGCCCATCTTATATGCTGGTGACCCCAGGGAGACCATGCCTCCTCTTTAGTTGGGGACAGACACCTGGCCTGGCATTTGAAACAGAACAGACCCAGGTGTACGTCCTGGCTGCTCCCTGAACCTGGAGTTATTCCCAGAATCCTCCACTTCCCACTTACCCCCCCCCCCAGGGTCCATTCCCCCTCTGGTAATAGCTCCCTGATTTTCTTTTTGGAGAACCACTCCTCCAGCCCACCCCATTTTCAGCTAGGAAGGCTGGCTGCAGCCCTCAATGAGGCATGGGACACTAGCCAGAGGAGCTAGCGTTGGGACTTGGGTTGGAACAGCGAGAGAAGAGCACCTCTCCTTTTGCCACACTGGTGAGGTGTAGGCTTGGAGGTTTTAAGGGGCACTCTGTCCACCTCTTGGGTAGGAAGGAAACCAAAACAGAAAAGACCCAAGGCCCTGGATCCAGCTGTGCATGCTGTCCTGAATTTTTCAGATACTCAGGAAAATCCTGTTTGTTTTTAAATCAGTTGGAGAGTGGGCTTCAGACACTTGCCCCCCCCGCCCCCTCTCCCCCCCCGTGTGGCCTCTGGTTGGTGGCTTCTCCTCTAGAGCCTCAGTTTCCCATTCTATTAAGCAGGGACGCATTGGGTGGTTATGACAAAGAAGGGATCTGTCTTAAGTGCACGTCCAGGAGCCTAGCCCAGGTCTCCTGCCTCTGTTCTTGAGTCTGATCTGCTCCACCTCTTGTCTTGAAACCCAAAGCTCTGGGGAGAAGGTGAGCTTAGACACCTGAAGCTGGGGACCAGATTCTAGGACTGAGCCCTGTCAGTTCAGCTTGGTGTTGTCAAGGCCCGGGAGGAGGGCTTTCAGTCCTGTGCCAGTGAGAGCCCAGCCTGGGACCCCAACGAGTAGAATGAACAAAGCACTTGGATGAATGCAGGTCAGGGGCTATAGCAGGTGCTGTTGGCAATCCGTCCCCATCATCTGGACCCGTCCTGTGCATCAGCAGTACACACACACACACACACACACACACACACCCCAGCTTCCTGTGGCAAGCACCTGAGGGTCTTTTATAGGAGGAGAGGCTGGAAGGGTTGGGAAGTTAACAGCTCCAGGAAGAATCCTTAACCCATGAGAGATGGGAACTATAGGCTACAACTTCTTCACCTCTTGGGTGGAACAACTTTGCGCATGTTCCATAGTCTCTGGGGAGACTGCAGGTGGCACCCCAGGTGCCCAGAGCAGCAACCAGCTCATTTAACTCCCTTCCCCGGCTCACTTTCCACTGCCCTGTCAACCTGCCCAGGATCACCTCCCTAATAAACTACCTGCGCTTAAATCTCTGTCTCAGGGTCTGAGGGAACCCAAGCCAAGATGAGCCGATTTGGTCCCGAGTTCTGTGCTCAAGGCAAAGGGATCTGTGGAGGGGGCTGTCCAGATGTACCAGGGCCATGTCCACAATTCTCAGTACCCCAGCACCCAATAGCGCCACACATCCTGCTTTCGACAGAATGTCTGTGTCTCCTCAAAATTCATGCATTGAAATCCTAAGCTCCGGAGTTCCCTTCGTGGCTCAGTGGTTAATGAATCCGACTAAGAACCATGAGGTTGCGGGTTTGATCCCTGCCTTGCTTAGTGGGTTAAGGATCCGGCGTTGCCGTAAGCTGTGGTGTAGGTTGCAGACGCAGCTCGGATCCCGTGTTGCTGTGGCTGTGGCAAAGGCCGGCGGCTACAGCTCCTGTTAGACCCCCAGTCTGGGAACCTCCATATGCTGTGGGTGCGGCTCTACATAAAGGCAAAAAGACAAAAAAAAAAAAAAAAAATCCTAAGCTCCAGAGTGATAGTATTAGGAGGTTGGGGCCTTTGGGGGTGATTAAGTCATGGGGTGGAGCCCTCATGAAGGGGATTAGTGCCCTTATAAAAGAGACTTCAGAAAGTTGCCTGCTTCTCCTTCCATGTGAGGACACAGTGAGAAGACAGCCATCAATGAACCAGGAATTAGTGTCTTTATCAGATACTTGATCTACTGGCACCTTGACGTTGGACCTCCAGAACGGTGGAGCCTCCAGAACGGTGAGAAATCAGCTCCTCTTGTTTATAAGCCACCCAGTCTATGTTACTTTGTTACAGCAGCCCAAACACATTAAGTCACATCCTTTGATAGTGACCATTTATTGCATGTCTAGGGTGTATAGTCAGATTGGGGGAGGACCATTAACATAGCTGAGCACCAGGTAAGGTGTCCTGGCCAATCGGGCAGGAGAGCAGCAGGAGCCAGCTGACATGGGCAGGAGCAGTGTGGCACCCACCAGGAGAAGGAGGAGGAGGAGGAGAAGGAGGATGGTCAGGGGTCGCCTGGATGTAGGAGCAGAGGCTCTGCGAAGGGAAATGCAGTGTTCAATGTATGGGTGGGCCGCCACCATGAGCCCGGCCCCCCACCCCCACCGCCCACCCCATCTCCCAGGCATCTCACCCAGGGTCTACTTCCAACATCACATCCTGAAGATCGGGAGATGCTTGTCTCATCTTGTCCTAAGGGCAGGACGGGTAAAAGTGACATTTAATGTGGTCTTCCCCTTACTACTATAGACCAACAGAGTTGGGTTTATTTCTCCCCCCTTCCACCCCCAAAACCCCATATCTCCAAGTGTAGTGGATGTCTTTGTGCCTGCCCTCATCCAATCCCTCTTTTTCCGGTTGCGGTGGCTCAGTTTGAGGTGTGGAGTGTCATACCTCCCCACTCTCCAGACCTCACAACTCTACTTCCTTGATGAGGCATGTGACCCAGATCTGGCCAATCAGAGCGAGCCCTCCATCAGCTTGGCCACGGTGATTGGCTCAGGGGGTACCATGACCCAAGCTGGGGAAGCGCAAGTCAGCCCTAGCACTTTGCTACGGGGAGGTTGCCAGTAGTTCTCCTGGAGGAGATGGGTGGGTAAGCCTGTGGGAAGTGAGTGTGTAGCTGCTGGGGTTGAGAAGGAATCCACTTTGGAGAAATAGAGCCCAAGAGAGGGAGGGACTGAGCCCTGACAGCATCTGAGTTCTTGAATTCAGCCGCACCTGGACTTTTCAGTTCCATGAAAAAAAAATACCATCCCCTTTTCTGTGTAATTCAATTTGGTTTGGGTTGCTGCCACTTGCCAACAAGATTCCTAAGTGGGGAGTTCCCATTGTGGTGCAGCAGAAATGAATCCAATTAGTACCCATGAGGATTCAGGTTCAGTCTTTGGGCTCACTCAGTGGGTTGGGGATCTCTTCATCTCAGAGATCATGGTTGCTGTGAGCCATGGTGTAGGTCGCTGATGCAGTTCGGATCTGGCGTGGCTCTGGCTGTGGTGTAGGCCGGCAGGCAACTGCAGCTCTGATTCAACCCTTAGCCTGAGAACCTCCATATGCCGCAGGTGTGGCCCTAAAAAGCAAAAAAGAAAAAAAAAAGAAAGAAAGAAAAGATTCCTAAATGGGGTATCTGGCTGAGGACCAACTGACCCGAGACTTCCGAAGCAAGGAGCGTCTTCGGTGACCTGCTAAGTGTTTCCGGTGGCTGAGGCCTGACATGAGCATGTCCTGTGGGGGGAGAGAGGGGTGTGGTCCTTGGAGAATCATTGACAAAGAGACCTGAAGTTGGGGAATGGCACAGATGGGGGGTGAGGAAGAGATCTCTAAGAAGAAGAGAGGAACAAAGCCAAAGAAAGGAAGAGACACATTATTTATTCATTCATTCAACAAATATTTAATGAGTGTCTGTTACATGCCCGGCACTGCTCTAGGAGCTGGGGACACGGTGGGCAAAGTTCTGGCGTCCATGGGGCTTATATTACAGCAGGAGAGAGAGACCCCATAAGTTATTAAACAAATGTATGATGTCAAGATGCAGTAAGTGCTATTAGGAAATAAATTAAGAGGATAAGGAGGAATACCGTTTGGAGGCCAGGGCAGGCCTCTCTGAAGAGGCGACTTTTAGGAGAGGCTGGAATGAAGGGAATGAATTTGGGGGGCTTTGAGATGGGAGAGTATTTGGAATATTTGTAGACCCAGGAGGCTAGCATGGCTGTGACAGGGTAAATGAGGAGGAGAGTGGGAGGAAATGAGAAAATATAGATACAACAATGGGATGCCAAGGTGAGACAGAGGAAGAGCCAGAGGCCAAGAGAGGCAGAGGGAGAGACAGCCACAAAGCACTCCTTAAAAGAGAAGGATCCTACTGGGAGACACACAGAGATGCCCTGTGGGTGCCCGGGGGGAGGTGACCCCACCTGCTCTCACCTCAAGCCATTGTCCCCTGCCCTGGGGGCCCCTGTGGCCACACAGCTCGCAGGGAGCCCTCGAGGTCCAGGCCGTCCTTCGTCCCAAAGGCCCAAGGCCCCCAATATCCCCCGCCGGGTCCCACTCCAACTCTGCAGGAGTGGGGAGGCTGCTGGGTGCCCAGGGCCCCCAGACCCCACCAGGTCCTGGCCCGTCTGAGTCTCCCTCGACCTCCAAGTCCTGCTCCAGTGTGCTGGCCTCCTCATATACCTGGTCAGAGGACAGAGGTCATGAGGGTTGAGATTGGCACCTGTGCCAGGGACCGCCAGGGTGGCCATACCAGACTGTAGCTGACCAGCTGGGCCTGCAGCCGCCACAGCTGCCGGAAGATGCTGTCTCGGTGGGTTCTGAAGGCCCTCAGGACCTGCTCCAGGGAGGCCTGGGCCTGAGGCTCACTCCGCTGCACCAGCCCCTCACCAAACATCAGCAGTGCATCCAAACGCTCAGCTGTCCCACGTAGGTCTGCCTGGAGGGCCTGGGGACACAGGGTTGGACATCACCACCATCCCACCCTACCCCAGCCCCTGCCTTCATATGCACACACCGGGGCACCAGAGACTTGGGACCTAGAGTTAGAATGCCCCCCTTTCCCACCTAGATACTTGTAACATGGAATAAACCCATTTCCCACCCCAGGAAGCTGGTACCCACTCCTGAGGTCCCGCCCACCCTCCCACACCTTAGCTTCGCACTGCCCACCTGCAGCTGGACCATCCCTCTCCGGGCTGATGCCCAGGGCCCCAGGCCTCGCTCCAGGTCCCGCAGCAGGAGGCCCAGCCCCAGAAGGTAAAGATGCAGGCTGTCCTGCTCAGCCTCCAACACCTCCCAGCCAGAGATGGGGCGCTGGGGAACACAGGGGGCCGAGTCAGGGCCAGTGAGCCAACCAAGACCTTGCCCCCACTCCCACTGCACCCTCCTGCAGGTCCCTGCCTTCGGGATGCTTCTCTGCAGCAGAGCCCACCTCTGGGTCTGCACCAGGGCTCCTCCCACCTAAAGAAACTTCCTGGTGGGAGAACCTCTAGTACAAATTCTCCAGATTTTCAGATGTTCCTATTGTGACTCAGGGGATTAGGGACCTGACATGGTGTTTGATCCCCGGCCTGGCTCAGTGGGTTAAGGATCTGGCATTGCCACAAGCTGTGGTGTAGGTTGCAGATGTGGCTTGGATCTGGTGTTGCTGTGGCTGTGGCTTAGGCCGGCAGCTGCAGCTCTGATTCAACCCCTGAATTTCCTGGGGGAAAATTTCCTGGGGGACAAAGCCCAGGGAATTTCCATATGCCACATATGGGGCCATAAAAAGAAAAAAAAAAAATCCAGGTTTTTAAGGCTCCTGGAAACTTATAGATGTAGGGCCTGGAGGGCTGGAGGGGGTGGTGATGGAACTGGGTACCCCTACAGGAATGGGGCTACACCAAGGCCGATGATAAAAGTATTCTCTCTCAGTTGGTAAAATATCAAAATACTTTTATAGTGACTGGTAAAGGATCATGTCTAAAGCACCCCTCCACACACAGATGCCCAGCACTTTTCCAGAATCATCACCTCATCTCCAGTGTGGGGGCCAGATTCTGGGACACAGACAGGAGGTAGGGGCTGGCACAGGGGCCCTGGTCACCTCGGCTCACCTCATGGTGTTTGGCGCTACCTGAGTCCTCATGAGAAGCAGGCGTTGGCAATCTGGGGAGGCCCGAAGTAGGCTCAGTGCCCCTCGGTCTACCCTGGAAGTGCTCGGGAGGGTCCAGGGAGTCCTGCCCCAGCTTCTGGGCCTGTTCAGACCTGGAAGGTAGGGGACATTGACAGGTGAGCCTAAGTGCCCATTATCCACCCTACCCTACCCCTGTCCTCAGCTACCTCTCCCAGGTCCCTGGGTGATCATAGCCACTACACCTCCTACCCTCAGAGTTCTCCTGTGGCGCAGCAGGTTAGGGATCCAGTGTTGCCACCACAAAAGCTTGGGCCACTGCTGTGGTGCAGCTTTGATCCCTGGACCAGGAACTTTTGCAGGAGCAGCCAAAAAAAAAAAAAAAAAAGGAGTTCCCGTTGTGGCTCAGCGGTTAACGAATCTAAGAACCATGAGGTTGCAGGTTTGATCCCTGGCCTTGCTCAGTGGGTTAAGGATCTGGCATTGCTGTGAGCTGTGGTGCAGGTCGCAGACACGACTCAGATCCCGCATAGCTGTGGCAGTGGCGAAGGCTGGCGGCTACAGCTCCTGTTAGACCCCTAGCCTGGGAACCTCCATATGCCACGAGTACGGCCCTAGATAAGGCAAAAAGACAAAAAAAAAAAAAAACTTTCCTACCCTCAAAGGGCCCCTGCCACTGCCCCCACCCTTTTGGGACCCCAGTTTCAAAAGCCCCAGCCCCGACCTGATTCTCTCCTTTCCAGATGCAGGGCAGATGGTGTATCCGGCAGCGTCCAGTTCCCTAGGGGCTCCAGGAGGGTGGCTGAAGGGCTCTGAGGGGGACCTGGGGTCCAGAGGAGGGGGCAGGGCCATATTTGGAAGCCTGGGGACAGAGTCAGTGAGGATCCCCAGAAAGAGCCCTTTTCCTAGTCCAGCATATTGCCTTAGACCTCCTCAGCAGGACTCACCCAGGCAGAGGCAGCCAGAACCCTGCGGCCAGGCTCAGCGCCACCTCCTTCCAGGTGGAACACTGGACCCAGGTAATTTGATACCCAGCTCAGGTGACAACAGCACCACTTAACTCCTTCCTCCCTAGTACACCAGTAGCTGAACCTAAGCTCACCCCGCGCAAGGAAGGGGTACCTAGATATAGCCCTGCCCTTTCAAGAGCCCTGGATCCTTCCCCACTTTGTGACCCATACATCTGGCCCCCAGGGCCCGTCCCACCCAAGGTCCCAGATGCAGCGCCCCTTAGCAATCCCATCACCTGGCTCTCCACCCCCAAATGTGCAAAGCCAAATTTGAGATTTTTGTTGTTGTTTATTTGGAATGGGGCCTTTTCCTGTGGTTCCCACACAGTTACAGGGAAAATAACCCGCGGGAGCCGCCTCTGCCCTAGGGTTCCAAGGTCACAGGGCGGTAGTTGTCCAGAGCTGGTGAGAGGTCAGGAATCCGAGCGGGTCCGAGGGCCTGGAGTCACTTGCTGAGCAGGAGGCCAGCGCGCAGCACGCGGGGCACGCG
>PVHT020000178.1:2600893-2654003 GCA_004024745.2 Catagonus wagneri | reverse complement strand
CGGAGCACCAGCAGGCTGCGGGGTTCAAGCAGGAGCGAGGTGGCCGGCCGGGGCGGGGGCCGGGGCTGCGGGACAGGTTGAAGGTTAGAGGGTCCCAAGAAGTCGCGGGTGGGGTGAGGGTGAGCGAGAGGTCGGCAGTTCGTGGGGGCAAGTGTGCTCCCGGATCGGGGATCGGGGCTTTGGAGTGAAAGTTAGCGGGAGCTGGGGCCAGGCTTGCAGGGAAGTGGGGAGGGTGTGTGTGGGTGGGGGTGTCCGGAGTGCCCCGCGAGGCGGCAGGAACTAGGCTGCAGATGGGGGCGTCTAAGAGTCAGCGGGCTGTGAGAACTGCAGCTGGGATCTGCAAGGGGCTGGGGTTGCAAACCACCGGGGGATCAGCGGTCCCAGGAAGCTGGGTGGAACTGGGTTGAGGACTTGGCAGAAGCCAGGAAGTGAGGAAGAGATGAGTGAGTGTGCTCTGGGCAGGTGTGCAGCTATCAGGATGTTTGAGGACCCCAGTGAAGTGGGAGGGGGCGTTGGCCTATCCCAGAGCCTGTAGGATTAAAAAGGAAGGCTTAAGGAGCTGCTCTAGTCAGGGTGTCCAGGGGAGTGAACACTGGGGTGTCAGAAACTCATTCAAAGACAGAGGTCAGGGAAGCTGTTGTCATGAGCAACCCTCACAGAGGGGAGGCAGGCTCTCTGGGGGGGGGGGGAGATGCTTGAGCAGTGAGTCATGGTTGAGGTGCCAAGAAGAATCTGGGGGTGTCCTGCGTGGCAGATTACCGGAGTGGGAGGGAGGATGTCAGTGTTGGGGTTCCTATGCAGTGGCCATAGAGAATCAGGGTGTCTAGGAGGAGGTCAGAGACACCCATGGGTGGATGATATTGGGGTATATGAGGATCTCAGTGTCTGCTGGAGTACTGGGGAGCTCTGCACGCATTACTGGAGCGCACTGAATGTGTGGGGCCGGGGATCTGTAGGATATTAGGGTATTTGTTCAGCAGGTAGGGGTACTGGTGTGTCTGTGGACATCATGGTTTCTAGGGCACCTTGCTAGCAGAGGGGTCAGGCATCAGGGAGGATGGGGGTGCCCATCTCCCCTGGGCACCTGAGGAAAAAGGGTATCGGGTACCCGCAGGCTGGTGGGATTGCAGGATATGAGGTGTTGAAGCACCCACAGTGGCTGGGGCAGTGTCTTGGAGCCTACCTGCTCTGTAGGGTCATCATCCTCTGGCTGCCGAGGCTCGTAGAGGTCCAGCATGGTGTGGGAGCCCAAGCTGATGGTGCTGACAGTCGGGTAGTACAGTGGCCCGTCCTCGTGGGGCTGGGGAGTGGGCACCAGGGCTGGACAGGGCAGGAGTCCACACACCCCCACCCTCTGGGGCAAAAGGGGGCTCCCCAGCTGGGGAGAGGGAGGTGAATGCCTGGTTGGGGTATGTGGCCACTTAATGAGAGTGGACCTGAGTCAACATGATGCCCTGCCCCATGGTGGAACTGAGGTCTAGGGGTTGGGGTGAGAGTGTGGTTACCATGATGCCCTCCCCAGGCAGATACTGGTTCACCAGGACGTGGTTGGCTGGGAGACCCCCAAAAAGGCTGAAGTCGGACACTTTGTCCACATAGCGCTGGAGCCACAGTGGCAGCCTCTCAGGAACCATCCCCCGGGGATGGGGGAGCCCACCTGGGGGAGAGGGAGGCTGAGAGCACTCAACCAAGGAGCCCCCCATGATAGATATCCTACTGGTTGTAGCACTCTGACCTCCTCCAGGACCCCTGACTCTTTGAAGATCACCACTCTGCTCTTCAAAGTTTTCCTGACTTCTCCAAACCTCTGGAGATACCCCCCAACTCATCAGGATATCCCTGACCCCTCAGAATCCTCCTGGCCCTTGGGACCCCTTGAAGTCTTAAAGACCCCATCCCCACCCCCACCAATAACCTTGAGGACCAGGACCTCCCGCCCCATCAATGTCCTGAGACATCCAACCTGAGCTGCCTAACCCAGCCCGCATCCCTAAAGCACATGTGCCCACAGCCAGGGACACTTACCCCAGTTCTGTAACTTCCTCCCGGACAGCTGGGTCCACTTTGGCTTTGGGGCATTGAAGACCTGGGAGGTGGGAAGGGGGTCAGTCCTTTTCCAGGACCGCCCTCTCTGATGATCCCACTCAGGCCAACACAGGGGTTTTTACCTAGGGTGGAAATGGGTCATCTCAGTGTCTGTGGAATCATTCTCTGGGATAGTGTTCCCAGGATTTTGTGGTTTGTCCTTTGCCCTATGGAGGCTGCTGGCTTCCAAGCCCACCTGTGTCTCCCGGGATTGTGGAAAGGAACCAGGCAGGGCTACACAATCGGGGTCTGAATCTACTCAGAGCTCTGGGCCGGCTTTGGCTTTTTCATCCCAGCAAACAGTCTGCACTCTGTAATTTCCTGTTGCCTGGGCTAACTGAGCACAGTACAAGTTCTGGAATCTCCTTGTTCCTATTGCCTGGGGGAGAGAATGCTAAACTGGGCTCTCTGTTATAGCAAAGAGAATACTTTGAAAATTCTCCGCTACCAAGATTCCAAAAGTCTAGAATGAGCTGTCTCTAAGAAGTCTAAGAAATCTATGCTCTACTTGCTAATCTCTCTATTCCCTCCATGGTTACAGGGCTGGAATGGGCTCTCTCAGCATGAGAGTCTGAGTTCTGTAGCTAGCTCATTCCTGGGACTCAAACCTGACAAAACTAGTTGGGAGAGCACAGGCAAGATCTGTTTTTTATAAGGCTCAGGGGCTGCAAAGGGCTATCCCAGTGTAAAGATTCTGAGCTTTGTAAATTCTTCTTTCGCCAAATACAGACTGGGCTATCTCAACCCAGATGGTCTGTGCTTGGTTCCCAAGACTCTGGGTCTATGCTGAGCTGTCAGCATAAGGAAGCCTTTTCTCTGTAACATTCTGAGGTCTGGGCCAGCTCAGCACAGATACCTGGCGCTGTAAATTCTTCATTCCCCAAATCTCAAAGGCCTGAACTGGGCTATCTCAGCCTATGTTTATAACTTCCTTTCCTCTGAGGTGGCAGGATTGGGCTGTCTCAGCACAGGGAGTCTAAGCTCCATAATAACCACTTCCTTTCTAAGAATCAGTTTGGTTTCCCCTAAGCCTCCTGGGAAAAGCTCTTTCAGGTGTTGAGAAAGGAAGAGGGAGGTGAGGGATGGATGCCAAGTGGCACACTTGCTCCTGCCAGGATCTTCACTGTGGCCTTGCCGGCTTTCACAAGGGAGCTGGGGTTTTGTGAGGGAAGAGGGAAAAACAGACCAGAAGGGTGTTGGGGTCACCTGTCGAAGCAAATACTCCTCCTCTTCCTTGGAGATGAAGTCAGGGACATAGTAGATTACAGGTGGCGCCTAGGATAAAGAGATCCCTCTGAAGGTGTGTCCCTTCAACCCACACAGAGATGCTAGTATCCATGAGCAGCCTCTCCTCTGGAGCGAAGCTCAGGTTGTTCCCTAGACAGGCCAGGGCCTTAAGTTGAGGGACCAATGCCTATTTGGAGGATGGGGAGGTAAGAATGAAGATGGGGCTGGGTCCTGAGGGTAAGAACGAATTTGTAGGGAGGGGGCAGTCCTAGCCCACAAACCCAGGAGTCAGCCTGCCTACCCTCCCTTACTCTATCTCCCACCCTCTAGTCCCCACCTTCACCCTCTGCATCCCCAGTCCTGACAACCTGCTCCACCCTGTATGGTTCCAGGGCTGGGACCCTGGCGTCCTGATCCTCCATTGACACCAACTCCTTGTACAAAGTCAGTCCTGTGGGGGGAGGAGAACACACTGAAATCACCAAGCTTCCACCCTCAGGCTATGATCTAGCTTTATGCTCTTATCACCGGGGCCAGGGCCTTACCTCAGCCCTCTAGTGAAACTCACTTGGTTTCTAAAACCTAAGTCCTCAGCATCTCAAAGGCACCCAGTGCAACCCCAGGCTCCCTGCCCAGATGTAATGAGCACCCAGAATACTCTCCCAAACTCCATCCACCAAGGGCCCACCAAACTACACATATTTGGTCTCTCAAGCCTCTCAGAGAACAACCTCTGACTCCACTGGGGGCCTTTCTCAAGAGCTCCACACATATCCCCCAGAGCCCCTTTAAACACTCTGATTTGAGGCCTCATCCTCAAAACTTAAGACCTGAAACCCTGAGCCCGTCGTTAAGGACCCTCCTCCTGCCACCAGCCCTTTCAGACTCCAGCCCTTTCAGACGGCCCATTCTGCCCAGCCCGGTGCCCCCAATCTAAGCCTCCTCAGACACATCCATTTTTAGTCTCCTTCGATCCTTCCACTCTAGACTGCGCTCAGATTTCTCCTCCTGAGCGCCCCTTCACTGCAGCACCCTTGGCCCTTTGACGCCGAACCTGTCTCCTCTCACATCTTCCCTCCCTTAGTCCCTTGGGTGCCGCGTTTCTGTCTTCTAGAACCCCACACTCTGAACTTCCTCGGATTCCTGTCTAAGCTTCCCCGGACCCCTATTCTCAGCCCTCTCGGATCCCCATCTCCACCCTCAGCCACCCCGCAAACTGACCGTCCACCAGCGTCCCCTCCAAAATCCAAATTCAACACCCCATTCCCTTCCCAGCTACTTCCGCCCCACATGCCTAACGCAGGAGTCCTCAGACCAATGGGAATTCTTAAAGGCTCTAGGGCTCTGCCTTCCATCCAATAGGCGCTCTCGTACGGCATTACCCCGCCCCTTCACCCTCGTTCGATGATAGGCTGTGCCTCCTGGCCTCTGAGCCACTGGGAACCCTTCAGAGACGGGCCTTCGTCTGGCACCGACCAATCAGAGTTCCAGAACCGAACGTGTCCACACTGCGCAGAGAGCCCAGACAGAAAGCGCAGCCGTGGCGGCAGCAAGAGAAAGCGCGAATGGCTACAGGATTACCCGCAGACTAGGGCATCTTATATCCAAGCCACCCGCGGCGAGACTGAGGGATGGACTTCCTCTGCCATCCTCCTGTAGCAAGGGTACAGAGGCAGGGCCGTAATTACCTAAACACCGACTCAACACAGAGAGCCATAGAAACGTCTTTATTGAAGGGGTTAGGGGTCATGCTGTGGGGGCATGCAGTGAAGGGGCAGTCGTGAGCTGTCCTTGGTGTTCAGGTTCCCGGGTCTGCCCTGGACCCCCTGGGCCTTCAGGGTCTCCGTCCTGCTATTAGTCTGGCCAGGGTGCTGTGAGGTCCTTCCGGGCCAGTAACAAATATTTGGTGTTTTTGGGCCTGTGACCTGAATGTAGATTGAAATGGGGGTTCCAGGATTTGGGATCCCCTCAAGGCCTTGGCACCCTTCATGCTTGAGGACCTGGGGTTCCCTTGGGTCCGGGGCTCTTGGAATTTGGGTGTTTTGAGATCCACAGACTCAGGGCATTGAAGTCCTCTGGTTTCCAGGGATGAGAATTTCTGTTTGGGGGTCTCCTGGTGCCTATGAATAGGGCCTGAGGTGCCCTGGGAGCCCAGGATGCATATCCTGACTACAGTCTCCTCCATTCCAGGCACAAGCACCTCCGTGATTGGGGTTTCCTGGGAGCTTGGGATTGGATTTTTAAATTTGGGATTCCCTGGGGATTTGGGGGATTCATGATTTGGGGGTCCTGCGAGTTAGGGCTTTGGGGTCTCCTAGGGGCTGTAGGACTTGGGGGCACAGGGGAGTTTGGGACACGTATCCTGGGGTTTGGGATCCTCAGAGTCCCAGAATGGGACCTCCAAATTTCGGGGTCCCCCAAAGGGGGAAATAATTACTTTAAAAATAGAGAATTTTCTGGGAGCCTGGCCAGCACAGGTGCTGTGGGCCGCATGGGGTGGGCTTCATACAAGGCACTGGGGGTTTCTTGAGGGTGCAGAGGATAGGAAGACTTGGGGGTCCTGTAATTATCATTTCCAGGACTGTTTTGGTGTCTGTAAATTGGGGGTGACAGTGGGCTGGTTAACGTGGGTCTCTTCTTGAGGGATAAGGGCAGGGTTTTTTGTTAATGGAGGGAGTCTCTGATTGCAGTGTAAGGATTTTGGGGTGACTGGGGGGTCACAACATCTTGAGGGTACTGTTGTTAAATGTAGGGCTGTTACTCTGTTGCTCAGGAGGTGTTTCTTTCAAGGGGACTTGATGCATGGGGTCTTTGTTAGCAGGGAAGGGTTCTGATCCAGTGACAAGTGACTCAGGAATGTTCTGGTGTGGAGCATTATGTAGAGAAAGTCACCGTCATTCGGGGTGATGTGGAAATCTGTTATTGGGGGTCTGCTCTGGGAGGTTGGGGGTGGGGACTAGCCTGAAGGTGCTACACTCAGGGGATCTCTTTCTGGGTAACACAGGGTCTGTATTTGGGGGGTTATCAATGGGGGAAATTGTTAATAATGGGGCCTCAGTGACCGAGGGCTGACTAACAGGGGTCTCTATTCTGGATGTGTTACTGGGAATCTCTATTTCAGGGTGACTCGGGGGCTCCATGTGTCAGGAGACGCTAGAGGGGCCTCTGTGTCTCTTCATCGGATGTCCAGGGCCTCTTAAGACTGCATCTCCGCCCTCAGCATCCAGGGAAACCAGCAGCAGAAGAGCAACCTGGGTAAGAGAACTGCGTCACCTCCTGGTGCAGCGTGCAGAAGGACCTGGATCTGTCCCCGCCCAGCTCTTCCCCAAGTGCCTGGGATTGGGTCTCTCTGGATTCTGCCTCTAACTCTAGAGCTGTGCACTCTTGGGCTCCTGTGGGGCAGAGGGTGTTCTGTCTCCTTTACCTGCCCCTTAAAAGCTGAAGTCACCTGGAGTTCCCTTCATGGCTCAGTGGTTAACGAATCCGACGAAGAACCATGAGGTTGCGGGTTCGATCCCTGGCCTTGCTCAGTGGGTTAAGGATCCGGCGTTGCCGTGAGCTGTGGTGTGGGTTGCAGACGCGGCAGCTACAGCTCCTGTTAGACCCCTAGCCTGGGAACCTCCATATGCCACAGGTGCGGCTCTACATAAAGGCAAAAAGACAAAAAAAAAAAAAAAAAAAGCTGAAGTCACCAGAATTTAGTGTGGGTTCTCCCTAAAGACCATTTCCGGGAGTACCTCTGTGGTATAGAAATTTAAGGATCCAGCACTGTCACTGCAGCAGCTAGGGTCACTGCCGTGGCACAGGTTCGATCCCTGGCCCAGGAACTTCCACATGCTGCAGGTGTGGCCAAACCCGTCCACTCCCCAAAAAACCCAGACTGTTTCTGGGTAAGCTAACTAGTCATAAGTTTTCCTAATCTCTATTTCTAGTCCCAACCAGAACTCCAGACCTCTGTGTCTAATGGCCTGGTGGGTGCCTCTCCCTGAATATCCCATAGGATGGGGGCCCCAGGATGCTACGCACCTGGAGATGGAGTTCTCTGATGCGATGTCCTTTGGGGTCCGTACTGTTGTGAAGGTGCGTTTGGGCTGCGTCACTGAAAGGAAGGGCAAGGTCTCATGTGAGGGGATAACAAACCCACTTTTGTCCTTAATACCCACCTAGACTCCTTGTCGTTAATATTTATCTGTGCCTCCAATATCCTACATTCCCAACAGCCATCTAATACTCTCTATGTTCTGGAGTTCCCGTCATGGCTCAGTGGAAATGAATCTGACTAGTATCCATGAGGATGCAGGTTAGATCCCTGGCCTCGCTCAGTGGGTTAAGGATCCGGCGTTGCCATGAGCTGTGGTGTAGGTCACAGATGTGGCTCGGATCCTGCGTTGCTGTGGCTGTGGTGTAGGCTGGCAGCTACAGCTCCGATTCGACCACCGGCCAGGGAACCTCCATATGCTGTAGGTGCAGCCCTAAAAAGACAAAAAAAAATTTCCTGTGTTCTCCAAAACCGACCCATGTCCCCAGTGCCTGCTCAGAGTCTTGTCATTAACATTCCCATCCCCAGAGCATCCAGCCCTCTTGGGATCCTGCCTCATTATTTTCCTGGACCCCGTGTCCCCAAATTAAATACTGGTGATTCCGTCATCTCCTATTCCAAAACCCACACTCCCCCCCACACTCAGCCCCAACTCACTTGTCACTTGATGCACTTTTTTGGCTCCAACATTGTCCCCAGGGGGGTCAGTGGATCCACCAATCCTGGGGAGACACAGGGAGTGGGAGAAGTCAGAGCCACAAGAGGCCGGGCAGGGGCTGACCAGGAGCTGAGCCCCAGGGGGCCTACAGAAAGAGCTAGGGTGTGGGGATGGGCGTCCACACTGTCCTCCTGGTCCAAGAGGAGGAGATCTGGGTAGTGATCAGAGTTTGGGCTCACCTCTGAATTCGAGATGCTGGTGCAAAGACTCCATGCTTCGGGGGGCAGGTGAAGTACCGGACACTGAAGACGGAGCCATCATGCTTGCCAGTGGGCTGGTCTAGCTCAATGCCATACCAGTAGCCTGCAACAGAGGGTGTCAGGATGTCTGGTGGCCCTGCCTGCCCCCCAACCCAGACAGATATCTGTCCTCACCTGGGGCAAAGTCTGTCTTCCCGTAGAAGCGCACAATCCCTTGCTTCTGGCCTGCGACGAGGACTTGGTCTCCAACCTCAGCCTTGGCCCCTTCACGCTGCTGCAGGCTGCCCAGAGATGGGGATGACGGGGGCTTCTTCTTGCCTTGGGGTGGAGGGGACAAGGGGTGAGGGTTAGGCCTCCAGATGCCAGACCTAGGCACCCGTGTCACCCAGAAATCCACAGGGAGAAACTGCTCTGGCTCAGGAGTTCCCGTTGTGGGCTCAGCAGGTTAAGAACCCGACTAGTATCTGTGAGGATGTGGGTTCGATCCCTGGCCTTGCTAAGGTTAAGGATCCAGCGTTGCTGCAAGCAGCGCTTGAATCTGGCGTGGCTGTGGTGTAGGCTGCCAGTTGCAGCTCCAATTTGACCCCCAGACTGGGAACTTCCATATGCTGCGGGTGTGGCCCTAAGAAGACCAAACATCAACAATAAACAGAAACTGCTCTGGCTCAAATGGGACAAACTGCTGAGCATTCCTCCAAAATGGGAAGGCATTGGGGCCTGAAAAGAAACAATCTCAGCTGCCAGAGAACTGGGGCTCTAGGCCTGAGGGAAAACTGAGCCAGGAACCTAGAGAACCCCAAAACTCTTTCTCAAAGTTGAGGATATTTGGGCTAAAGGAAAAACTGAGTCTCAGAGATCAGGGACCCAGACACTGTCCTTTTGAAATGAAAGGAGGAGTTGGGTCTGAAGACAAATCAAGTCACTAAAGGAGTTCCCTTGTGACACAGAGGGTTAAGGATCTGGTGTTGTCACTGCAGTGGCTGGGGTCCCTGCTGTGGTGCAGGTTCGAGCCCTGGCCCGGGAACTTCCTCATGCCATAAGCGTGGCCAAAAAGCCAGGAACCCCATAGATTCTTCCCTAAAACAGGGAGAAAACCTTTGTATCTGAGGAGAAACCGAGTCCTAGGGAGCAGGGCACACACAGATCCCTTCCAAGATCTGGGTAGGGCCAGTACTGAGACAAAAGAGAAACTGAGTCACAGAAGTCAGGAACTCTAAGATCGCCCTCCAAAATGGGAGTTTGGGCCCGAAGAGAAACCGCGTCACAGAAGGTGGGCTACCCATGGAATAGCCTCAAGACCGGCTCTTGTCACCCCTAGGGCTCCCCCTCTGACCTTTGTGTTCCCTGCGGCCTTTGCCAGTGACACGGGAGAAGTCCATCCGCGGAGTCCGAGGCGTGGAGGTGACAGATGAGGGAGGTGCGTCCACTGCCTTGGAGATCTTGGATACAGAGGCAAAGAGACCTGGGGGGAGAGACAGAGCCTGGGCTGGGAGCCGTCCAAGCCTCCGGCCTCTGCCCCGCCACCCCTCCCCACCCCGCAACCCCAGCACTCAGTCAGCAGCAGCAGAACTACTGAGTGGACCCCAGCACCGTCCTTCTGGCCCCGGGTGGGACTGACCCTGCTTGGGAGGGCAGATGAAGTACCGGACACCCCCAACGCTGCCATCATTCTTGCCCTCGGGTTCATCCAGCTCCACGCCCACCCACTGGCCGCTGGCAAACTCCGTGGTCCCGCAGAACCTCAGCGTGCCCGTCTGAGGAAACAAAGGAGGATACGGCTTGGGTGGGCTTTGGGAGGCTGTGATAGGGTCGCAGGCACACAGGCAGCAGGGTGGGGTGGGTAAGGGAGCCCCAGGCTCAGATCTCAGCTTGGACATCACCGTTCACTGGCTTTATGCCCTCATTTTTGAGCCTCAATGCCCTCATCTGTGCAATGGGAACAGAAATCGCACCCACCTGAGAGGATTGTGACAGAGCTGCCTGGTCTAAGGCAGTCAATTGCCACTGGCCACATACGACTAAATTAGCTAACATTAAAATTCATTTCTCCAGTGGCACCAGCCACATTTCAAGTGCTTAAGAGCCAAGTGTTGCTCGTGTCTACTTCACTGGACTACACAGACCCAGAACACTTCACACAAAAAGGTCTAGTGGATGTGAATGCTACAAAGATATTAAAGCCCTCAGAAGAGGGCCTGGGGCTGAGTGAGGGATCAGCAAGTGTTGCCTATTATTATCCTCTAACTTTGGTAAAGGGACTGTACAGGCCTCAGTTTCATCTGGAAAATGGGGATAACCCATAACATGGGGAAGTTCCCAGGCCAGGGATCGAACCTGAGCCACAGCAGCAACCCAAGCAGTTGCAGTGACAACACAGGATCCTTAACCTGCTGCGCCACAAGGGAACCTTGAAACATTGTTTTTTGTCTTTTTGCCTTTTTATCTAGAGCCGCACCCACGGCATATGGAGGTTCCCAGGCTAGGGGTCTAACAGGAGCTGTAGCTGCTGGCCTTCGCCACAGCCACAGCAACGCGGGATCCGAGCTGTGTCTGCAACCTACACCACAGCTCACGGCAACGCTGGATCCTTAACCCACTGAGCAAGGCCAGGGATTGAACCTGCAACCTCATAGTTCTTAGTCGGATTCGTTAACCACTGAGCCACGACGGAAACTCCCCCTTGAAACATTTTTGATACATGTGAAGTGCTTAGCAGCACTGAATGTGGTTATTATCATCATGTGAGGTACCTTCATCTCTCTAAGGCACAGTTCCTCATCTATAAAATAGGCTTAAAATAGTGTCTCCTTTTTCTATTTTTTTTTGTCTTTCTAGGGCCGCACCTGTGGCATATGGAGGTTCCCAGGCTAGGGGTCTAATCAGAGCTACAGCCGCCGGTTTATGCCACAGCAACAGATCTGAGCCGCATCTGTGACCTACACCACAGCTCACGGCAACACCGGATCCTTAACCCACTGAGCAAGGCCAGGGATTGAACCCACATCCTCATGGATGCCAGTCGGGTTCGTTAACTACTGAGCCATGATGAGAACGTCTCTCTGAGCTTCTGACAGTCTTCTATATTGTAAAGCGTTTCACTACTTTGAGCTTCTTACATCCTGCTTTCAAAACTGGCACGTGGACTTGATTAGCTCACGTAAAGAAGCTTTCCAGATGGAGATGATGCATGCAAAATGCTTGACTAAAACAAACTGACTTTTACAGCTTCTCACTACGTACAAAGAAACAAAATTCAAATGCATTCCAGTGGCCTGCAGGTCCGGTGTGATCCAGCCCCTGCGAACTTCTCACTTCACCCTCCCTAGATAACTCCTCTCATCACACTACCTCTTTTTACCTGCTGTTTCCTCTGTCTCTATACTTTTGCGGGTGAGCTCCTTCCCGTCTCAGCATAGAGACGCCTTCTCAGAAGATCCTAGCTAAAACCAACCTCTGCCCTCAGCCAGGCACGATTTATTAAATCCAAGCATTTCATGGTTTTCAAAGCCCTTGGTTCTACCAGAAATTACCATAGCTATGGGTTTAATTTATTGACTGTCTTGTCTTCAATAGAAATGGAGTTCTATGAGAGCAGGGCTGGGGCTGAGACTGCCCTTTATCTCCAAGGACAAGCTGGGTCCAGCATGGAGCCCGAGCGACACCAGGTAAATGAATCAAACTCGGAATGCCTTAGATGAATGAAGATTCTCACTGTCCTCTGGGCCTTTATACCTGTTCCCCCTCCCTAAGAGCCCCTTCTCCTTTTCTTCTCCTGGCTCACTCCTCCACATCTTCAAGTGGGTGCATTCCCCATTACACCCTGATCGCTCTGACCTGTACTTTTTTCCCAAAGTACCGAATATTCTGGGAGCACAGGTGGCCCCTGGGTGGGGACCACAGGGCCCAGGGAGACCCACATGGGGCAGAGCTGCGCTAATCACTCTGCTTGTGCTTCCTCATGACACCCAGGACCGCTCTGGGCTGTCACTGGCAGGTGATGGATCTGTCTTCCCCTTTGGACTGAGAGCTCAGCCTAGGGTGGGGCACAAAGGAGGCACTCAGAGAACAACTGTGACATGAAACAAATACCTGTGAATGATTGGGAGGGTGGGACCCAGCTCTCGGGGATGAGGGCTGAGTCCCGCCCTCCCCTCCCTGCTTTAGTCCCTAACCTTCTGGCCATCCAGTAGCACGCGGTCTCCCAGGCGCAGGCCCAGTGCGCTGAGCATGAGATTGCCTGGGACGTTGTCATAGTTGGGTAGCGTGACCTTGGGGAGGGCACAGGAGAGCGGCACAGCCTCCTCCAGTAGCGTCCTCAGCTCCTTGGCCACCAGCGCCGCCTCTGCCTTGTCCAGGGACATGTCCATGGGGTCTGGGACCACCTCCGCTGGCACCTGTCCTTTTCGGTTCTGGGGACCAACAGGAAGAGGGGTGAGGCTGAAGACTCCGTGGTATAGGCTGCACCCTCACTGAGCCCCATACCCGCAGAGACCCCTGGGTTTAGGTGAAGAAGATCTAGGGCTAGGTCATACCTGAGCCAACCCAGAAATAGGAAGGGGTGGGGTGTTAAGGTACCAGGGTGCCCAGAGAAGTCCACCCCGAGACCTCCGGCTGGGAAGGTCAAGTAACTGAGGGTGGGACTAGGGGTGGAGCCAATGGGAAATGAAAGTCACACTTCAGTGCCCTGGGTCAGGCCCTCAGGATCCAGACCCCAAGCCTGGAATTGGGCCTCTTGAAGAACAAATACTGAAAATGGGCTCCTTGAGTCCTGGGTCAAGGGTTCAACTGGGCCAATGGGGAATGAGGAAAGGCCATGTCCCCCCAAGACATCTGTGTCTGGGATGCCCTAGAGTGATTGCTGTTGGAGATAGGACCTGAAAATGGATGGGTCATGGGTCAAAGATCATACTTAGGGCTTATGGGGGCCCAAACCTCTCATTCACCAAGGGTCTCAAACCGACTTCATGATCTCAAAATGCTGTGTACACACAGCCACAGGGTCAGCCAGGATTGAAAGAAGATATTCCTTGCTGGGTGACCCTGGACAAATCACGTATTCTTTCTGCCTCAGTTTCCACACTGCAAATAGAGCTCACTTGACAGATCAGGAACACTAGGTAAACATCAGCTATTACTTCCTTTGTTGAATGATTTTTTGCAGTATTTTAACAGCTTCAAGAAATTCAAATGGGCCTGCCCCTGCCCCCATCCCCCCATCCTCTGCAGAGCAGCCAGGGAGGAAGGAGAAGGAAGATGAGAGGGCTGGGCCAGGGTGGCAGTACCCGAAGTGCCGGGTTGGCACCGTGCTCCAGTAGACACTTGGCAGCGCCCAGGCACAGGTTGGAGGCAGCAATGTGCAGGGCTGAGCCGTGGTTGAAGTCACTGCACGTGGAGTTCACCACTGGGAAGCGGGTGAGAGAAGGGTGTTCAGGTGAACGTCCTCCGCTTCCCAGCCCTCCTGCTACCTTCCGGCCTCCCAAAGTCCATCTCTTCATCCATCTCTGAACCCAAAGGCCCCAGTGCCTCCTGCAGCCTCTGGCGCAGAGCTCGCTCCTCCTCCGCCACCCCTGCCCAACCAGCTCCCGCCAGGCCACTAAGGCCCATCTCAGGCATCTCCCGCCTCCAGCCTCCCCCGCCTCCCTCCCAGGCCAAGCCCCATTACTCGCCTTCCCCACCTTCCTCACTCCAGGTCTCCACCTCCAAACCCTGAGCATCCCCCTTCTGCTTCCAGGCCGGCTCCCAGCCCGGCTCCTCCTCCGGCTCACCTCGTGGCCGCGTTCCCTTCAGCAGCACGCGCACAAGGTCGGGCACATCAAAATAGGCCGCGTAGTGAAGTGCATTCATGTTGGTCCAGCGGCTGCGCAGGGTCACATCGGCGCCCAGTGCCAGCAGCTGCTGCGAGAGGCGCACAGCCGCCGCGGGATCCCCTGCGCGACAGGCTAGGTCAGTCTGGGTCCCCTCTTCCGGAGTGTTCCGGGTACGGGGAAGACTCTGGGTCACAGGGACTGCACTTTGGGATCTCAGGCTGCAGGTTCAGGATGAGGGTCTGAGGGCTGGGGTTCTGAGGGTGTCTGGCATGGGAGCCTAAGTTTGGGGGCTCATGGTTTGGGGGGGTTGGGCCCTCACCAACTCCGTGGGCCCCAGCCTTGCATGCATAATGGAGCAGTGTCATGTCAGTCAGCCCATCACGATCATTCACATGGCAGCCTCGACGCAGAATCTGGGAGTAGAGGGGACCAAGAAGGGGTTACCCAAACACGTGAGGGACCCCATCCTTTCCTCCCTTGCTCCCCCAGCCTTCTTACCTCATTGCCAATGACGTCGATCTTGTGCTGGACCTGGGGTACCCATTGGCGCACAATGGCAAACAGCTCTGGAATGGTGGTCTGCGGGTCAAACAGAATCTCCTGGCAGGCAGGGTCGTTGGGGTCGAAGAAGGTGAAGGCTGGGGTGGTGAGAAATCCATGGTCATTCCAGACAAACGGACCCGCCCTTCCTTCCAGCCTTTGTCTTTAAGACCTTCTAATGCAGGGTCTCAAACTAGTGGCTCATGGGCCACAGGCATTTTCTGTGTGACCAGCATGAGGTCTCAAAATCAGGAAACTTCACATAAAAATTTGGATGCCCTGCATGTTTTGAAAAATTGGAAGATCATGGAGTTTCCATCATGGTGCAGCATAAACGAATCCAACTAGGAACCACGAGGTGGTAGGTTTGATCCCTGGCCTTGTTCAGTGGGTTAAGGATCTGTACATTTCTTAAATTTTCTTTACTCTGGAGATTTGGCCAAACTGTGCCCATACTCTTAACAGGGTGGCAGTGGCCTAGAGCAGTAGCAGCCCCCTTGGGCATGCAAACCCCTTGCCACACTCTTTATTTCTGGGGTAGAGTTGGCTGCTGTCTGGGAATTGCCTGATCTCCCAATTTTTCTTTTCTTTTTTTTTTTGGTCATTTTTTTGTGTTTTTAGGGCCATACCCATAGCACGTACAAGTTCCCAGGCTAGAGGTCGAATTAGAGCTGAAGCTGCCAGTCTACACCAGAGCCACGGCAATGCCAGATCCAAGCCCACCTGGGACCTAGGCTACAGCTTGCGGCAACGCCAGAACCTTAACCCACTAAGCAGGGCCGGGGATTGAACCCTAATCCTCACGGACACTGTGTCAGGTTACTAGCCCACTGAGCCACAATGGAAACGCCTCCCCCCTTGAGACTCTGCTGAGTGTTGCTCTCTGTAGTGACGTTGGCATCCAGCACAGGACCTGGCACAGGACAGGAATTCAGTGCGCGCTGAATGGATAAGCAAATGAATAACCAGATGATACAGAGCCCGGGGAAGCATCGCACTGAATGTGTCTCCAGGAACCAGCCTCGTGGATTCGTTTCAAAATGCCAGTCACGGCACAGCCTTCTCTGGCTGAGAACCCTGCCCTGGCTCCCATCACATTCAGAGTACAGACCAAAGTCCTCACCCGGGCCCACAGGCCCCGCACAAACTGGCCTTGTCTGTTCTCTGCCCTCTCCCCACTCATTCATTCCCCTCCAGCCACTGGCCTCCTTCTGTCCTTCCAACTCACCAGGCAAATTCTTGTCTCAGGAGCTTTGTGCTTGCTGGGCCTTTCTTTCTTGCCTGGACCAGCTTTCCCTCAGATCTTAAGGCTTTGGAGAGGCCTCCCCAGACCACTTGGCTAAATCAGCACCTCTGCCCTTTTCCATTTCTTGCCCTTTTTAATTTCTTGCTTTCCCTTTTTTTTTTTTGTCTTTTTAGGGCCACACCTGCGGCATATGCAAGTTCCCTAGCTAGGAGGTCGAATTGGAGCTGCAGCTGCCAGCCTTCGCCATAGCCACAGCAACGCCAGATCTGAGCCGCGTCTGCAACCTACACCACAGCTCACGGCAATGCCGGATCCTTAACCCACTGAGCAGGGCCAGGGATCAAAGCCACGTCCTCATGGATAACTAGTCGTGTTCGTTACCACTGAGCCATGATGGGAACTCCTTGCCCTTTTTTTATTTCTTAATATATCACTACTGAACAGAACTTGTTTATGCCTCCCTCCCTCTTTTCCCCTTTTTCTTCTTCTTCCCTCTTCTTCCTCTTTCTCTCCCTTTCTCACTGGTCCCCCTCCCTGGGATGTATCTATGCTGCTTTGTTCACACCCTTATTCCTAAGGCCCAGCACAGCACCTGCCAAGTAGGCTCAGTCAGTCTCAGCTGAATTAATGCACAAATTTCACAAACAAATAACGTGAGTTTCTCCTGGGGTCCACCTTAGCCCTCTCTCTGTCCTAGACGACATTTTCAGATTCCCTCACATTCTGCAACCAAACCCTCCTTGTTCTACAAGCAGGATTCCTGGGAGCGGGGGGAGGGGGGCAGATCTTCGGGACACACAGATAACATTCTTATTTTTCTCAGACTGAGGACAACATGTAGCCTCTCTGACCCCCCTCTAGTGGGTGACATGTCCACAGATGCCAACCCTCCTGCCCTAACCTAAGGATGCCTACTCTATGAATTTGGAAGCTAGTTTCTGAACTTACAGCTGCTGGAGATTCCCGGCCAACATCTTCTAAGAGCCTCCTCCTATATCCAGTTCTGGCTGTGCTCCACCTACGATATCCAGTAGCTTGAGGGAGTTTTTTTTTTTTTTTTTCTGTTGTTTTTTTCATTTTTAGGGCCACACCTGCGGCATATGGAAGTTCCCAGGCTAGGGGTTGAATTGGAGATACAGCTGCCAGCCTATGCCACAGCCACAGCAATGCCCGACCCAAGCCATGTCTGCAGCCTGCCCAGCAGCTCATTAACACACTGAACAAGGCCAGATCTTTAACCCACTGAGCAAGGCCAGGGATTGAACCCGCATCCTCATGGATACTAGTCAGGTTCGTTTTGGCTGAGCCACAATGGGAACTCCCAGAGGTGGCTTCTAAAAATATAAATCCGACCTGCCAGCCCTCTGCTTTCAAATACCAGCCCCTCCCCCCACGACTGCTCTCCCCCACCTCACACTTAAAATATCTCCAAAGTCCTCACAGCAGCCTTAAGGCCCTTCCAGATTTAGCCACTGCCAACCTCTCATCTCAATTTCGATCACTGCTTAACTGCAGTATCACAGTTTTCTCTGTTTCAAGCTCAGTCCTGCCTCAGGGCTTTTGCACTTGCTGCTTACAGCCCGGAAGTCTCTCCAGCTCTCCTGTGGCTGATTCCTCCTGGTGCCCCGGGTCTCAGCTCAAACGCCACCTCATCAGAAAAACCCACCCTGAACTCTCTGTCTCGAGGTGCTGCCCCCAAGCCATTTTCTATTATAGCTCCCTCCTTTTCTTTCTTTCATTGCATTCACTCCAATCTGAACTTGGCTGCTTGGTAAATCTCTTACTTGCTTAGTCTTGCCTTCTCTCCTGAGAGCCAGGATCGTGCCTGGATTGCTCACTGTTAAATCTCCATCTCCCAGCACAAGGCTCGTCACAGAGAAGTAGTGACGAATAAACATTGCTTGGTGAATGAGTAGACATTTTCAGTTTCTCCAAGATGCCACCTTCTCAGCTCCATGTCTTCCTACCTCAGAGTCTTTACTCCTGTAGTTACATTTCCTGGGACCCCCTTCCCCCCCTTCCCCTTACTCTTTCCCTTGTTAACTCTCAATTCATCCTTGGGTGTCCCTAGGCTGTGATTTCCTTGGGAAAACCATGTCGTAAAAAGCTCTTGCAGAACCCTATTCTTGGCAGACACAATTCTCATCATATTTATATATTTATATTTTTATACTTATTTGTAGGGTCATTATTGAGGGCTGTGACATCTCTCAGGCAAAGACTGGATCTGTCTTGCTCCGTGCTGTGCCCCCAGCTCCCAGGTCCATAGCAGGCTTTCAAAAAATGTTTGTCGAATGATAAAATAACTGAAGGATGTATCATGAATCAAAGATGAGGACTATCATCTTTGTGTGGGGATCCAAGGGCCATGACTCCTCCAGACCTCCTACAAAATCCCCAGAATCCTCCCACCATCTCCACCAGCATAGTTCAGCCAAACCTCCCTGGCCACCCAAGGCTCCAGGTCATATTGCAGGGTGGGGAGGGTGGTTACCGTAATCCTTGGGGAGGGGGGCAGGTGCCGAGGGGTGCACGACAGGCTTTTGCCGGCGCTCCTGGGTGGGGCTGGGGGGCTCCTGGACAGGCTCATCCTCCTCCTCCTCTTCTTCTTCCTCTGCCCTGAGCGGCGGGGCCATCGGGGCCGGATCTGTCTTAGTCATGGTCCTTGGTGGCCCTCAGGGGGCAGGTGAAGAGTTGGGGGCGGCCTTCAAGCAAATCCTGGGGGCAGAGGTCAGCTAGAGACGGTGCCTGACAGTCTCCGGAATCTGAGCCCCCAGACGCTCCCAAGGCTCAAAGTGGCTCCTACGCCCCCAGCTCTGGATTTTGAGCAATCACAGGGGTGCCACTCACCCAGCAGAGGACCCTGTTTTGTGGGTCCAGCGCCTAGCACTTCCCCCAGGCCCAGTCCCCCATTCTTCTCCAGTCAGGCCCCTCAGTCTAGGCCGCCCCCTCCCCCGGTTTGTTTATCTCAGGATGCAGGATGCTTTGCCCCTCCCCTTCTCCGCAGGACTCCCCTCTACCCAGCTTACCTAAGGTGGATGGGGCTGGAGACCGAAGCTTAAACCGGGGAAACTGGCGCAACGGGGTGTCAGTGTCGAGGGAAGTGATGGGGGAGAAGGAGACAGAGAAGGGGACAAGGGCCAGACGCCGACGGGGGATGGGGGTGGAGAGGGAGGGGCGCCGAAGGCGCATGCGCTATGTCACCCTCAACCAGGCGCGGGGGCGGAGACACTGAGAGGCTGTTTGCATTGATAAAAAGGCTGGAGGCAGCGGTTGGTAGGGTATAGACCCTGAGGATGGGAAGGAGAAGAAATGGCTACGGAGAAGGATGTGAGATGGAGATGGAAGGAGAGAGATGAAGCAGGGACGGGGTAGAAAGAGAGGGATGGGAAAATGGGCACAGTTCTGATTTGTCTGTCCTGCTGTGATGGCGCCTTTCTGCAGGCCCCCACACCAGACCGGTTAGGGCAGGAGGCTCGGTGTGTGGTAGCGATGGGTGTTTTTCTCTCAGACATGTCAGACCCGACCCTTCTCTCCATGTTCTCCCTAAACAAGGGATATCTCAGAGGCATGATTTTATAAAGACTCCTATGATCATCGGCTTGATCACATAGTGCTCACAGGGCATTTACCAGGCCCAGAAAAGTTAAGCCACTTGCCCAAGGATACACAGCAAGTAGGTGATGGAGCTAAGACTTGAATTCGGGTGGCCTGGCTGCAGAGTCTTGGGCAAGGACCTTGTGCAAGGATCACCATGCTACATGGCTTTAGCACTGTTTAGGGGATAGATCTGCCAATGGACCCCTTCCCCAAAAAGGCCTCCAGGAGCCAACTCAGAGCTCAGACCTTCCTGGCTCCATCACCCTGGTTTGGCTGTCATACCTGGTGGCTGTGGCCTGCGCTGTCCACAATCACCCTAGCCTGAAAAGGGCTGGCTGACTTTGCCTAGTGAGCAAGCCCAGTAGCTCCATTCAAAATATTTCCAGAATTTCAATCCAACCCCAGGCCCTCATCATGGTCCATCCTTCATCTTCTCCCACCTGGACTATGGCAGCAACCTCTTCCCTGTCCTCCACAGCCCCCATATGCAGCCACAGGGACCTATGAATGCCTATCACATCGGGACCTCGCTGGAGGCATCTGCTTGCTACACCCTGTTCCAGGTAAAAGCCAATGTTTTCAACTACAGCCCACAAACCCCTATGTGAACTTTCCCGTCTCTCTCCAGTCTCACCTCCTCTCATCCAGTACTCTAACCCCATTGGCCTCTTTGTTCCTACTCACCCCAGGACCTTTGCACTGGCTGTTCCTTTTGCCTGGAATCCTCTTCCCCCTGCTTGGTACCCTTTTTCCTCTGTTTTAGGCTTTCACTTCTTGGTGCCTTTTCAATGAGACCGTTTCTGCCCTATCTAAAATGGCATCCCAATCCCACTCTGCTCACACACACATCTACTCCTTTCCCTGCTTCAGCGTTTGCCATGGCAACGCTGCCCTCTTCCAGCTTACACTTACTTCCTGGGGCATGTGCAGGGGCTATCCTCCTCCCTGCAACATCTGGCCCACATGCTTCCAGGCCAGGCTCTTATCATACAGGTCTCTGCTCAAACAATGTCTCGTTCGAGAATCCTCCCCACCGCCCAGCTTGTGCATTTTCGTTCAGTTTTTATAGCACTTATCACCATCTGAAATTATCTTGTTTATTAATTTACTAGTTCATCTATTCAAGCAGAGTGTGAGCACCGTAAGGGCAGGACGTTGGTCAGCTGTGTATTCTCTGCTGTATTCTCAGCTTGGTAATGGGCCTGGCAAAGGGTATGAGGGGCTCTTCAGAACCAGATACAACTCTCCCCCAACAACCCTTGTTCTGCTCTGATGGGTTGTAGTTGTTGTTTTGGCCTTGACAGGGAGATGTGGAAGTTCCTTGTCCAGGGATCGAACCTGCACCACAGCAGTGACCTGAGCCACAGCAGTGATGATGCTGGGTCCTTAACCTGCTGAGCCAATGGGGAACTCCTGAGGATGTTTTACTGACTGCAAAGATTCAAGGTGGAGCTGGCAGGGACCTTGTACCCAGGGTAATCACTACTGACAGGGATCTTGGGCCCAAATCGGCCCTAAGGTTCAAGGGGTCCCTAGGAGGAGGCAATAGGAGCCAGGCACCAAGGGAGGCACTGCTTTGCCCCAGGCATGGGTGCTGGGGCGGGGCCAAGCCCATGTGTGATGCATCTCTCTTCTCTGTCTTCTGTCATCTGTCCCGTGACATTATCTGTCCTGGTTCTTATGCACTGGGAGTCTGAGCGTCCAGGAGCTCAAGCTTGGCATCCAACGTGGGAGGTGCAGGACCTTGGGCAAGGACCACAGCAATGTCAGCCCCTCCACAGATGATGGTGAAGGCTTGGGATTCCTCCAGTCCAGGGAGCTGGGCCGTCCCCGGCAAGGAAGTAGTACAGAGATGGAGGACACAGGGGAATGAAGGGGGTGAGGGGAGGGAGGTGGAGGTGGGAGAGGGGTACCAGGAAACAGACAGAGAGAAATGGGCAGAGGGAGATGTGAGGACAGAGATGTGAGGACCAGAGAGACATTCAGGAGGGAAAAAAGAAGTAGAGGGAAACAGGGAGAGAGATGTGGGGAGAGAAAGACACCAAGAGACAGACATGGGGGTGGGAGAAGTGCAGGAGCAGAGTGACAGGGACATGGATATGGGGGACAGAGAAAGATGCAGATGAAGAGAGACACAGAGAAGTAGGGAGACAGGATGGCAGAGAGATGGGGGCAGAAAGACAAAGATGAATGTGGGGCAGAGAGAGGGAGAGATTGAGGATGGGATGGGGCAGGGGAGGCAGAGAGAGACACTGTCAGCCAGGGGCCCAGGCAGTGTGCATGAAGAGCCCCAGGCCCAAGTTTGCATTCTTTTTTTTCCCCATTTTTAGGGTTGCACCCTTGGCATATGGAGGTTCCCAGGCTAGGGGCTGAATTGGAGCTGCAGCTGCCGGCCTACAACACAGCCACATCAGCTTGGGATCCAAGCTGTGTCTGCAACCTACACTGCAACTCACGGCAATGCTGGATCCTTAACCCACTGAGCGAGGCCAGGGACCGAACCCGCATCTTCATGGATACTAGTCGGGTTCATTACTGCTGAGCCACAATAGGAACTCCCCAAGCGTGAATTCTGTCCTTGCCCCACCTCACCGTACATCCCTCCTGTGCCTCAGCATGGTTCAGGCTGCAGTCTCAAACCGAAAGCCAGTGCAGCTCCAGCTGACTGCTACTCTTTGGGGATATGAACCCAGGGCTGCTAGATCTGCTGAGCCTTCAGTAAGGACCAGAAAATATTTTAAAGCATTATGGAAGCTAAAAGAATAACATTTGTGGGCCAGGTCCAACAGGGCTGTCAGGCTGAGACATCCTAGTTAAAGAGGTACCTCAGGGGCTTTCTGAAACCCCCTCCCACCTCCCTCTTTCAGGCAAAACAAGAGCCCTGGGACCTCAAGCTTGACTTTGGGGTTTTAAGCAGGAAAAAGGCCTGGTCAAAATTTGAGATTTCATGACATGATCCCTTCCATCCCCAACCCTGGAAAACACTCAGCAGTAAAATACAGGCAAAAGGGTCTTAGATAGGGTCTGGGAGACTCTAGTCTAGACTTGCAAAGCTCTATAGAGGCCAGGCAGGGAGCTTTCCAACAGGAGGGCACAGGCCTTCTCTAGGGCCAGATACCTGGCTTTGAGTCCCGGCTCTGCAACAGACCCGCTGCCTGACTTCGGCCAAGTTACTGGACCACTCTGTGCTTCAGTTTTTTCACATGGAAAATGGGGAGAGGAGCAGTGTCAATATCAAGGTTATGGTGAGTTTTCCGTGAGTTATTAACTCTGTGTCTAGCAGACAGTAAGGGCTTCTTAAATATTATTATTAATAAATGCAGCGGCCACTACTCAGCTCCGACTAAAAGTTGCCTGACATACCAGATTGAGTTTTTCAAGCCAGAAATTTGGAAACTTGGGTGAAATGTTCTGACGTTTAAACACGGGCCAGGCGGGGCACTCACCGCGCGCAGCAAGCCCCGGCGCGCCCGCGCCAGCAGGCTCTCCGCGCACAGCTGCTGCGCCAGCTGTTCCAGAGCCCGCAGCCGCCCCTGGTGCCGCTCTTGGCGCCGCTGGAGCCTCCGCACCCGCCGCTGCAGCGCTCCGAGCGCTGCGCCCAGCCCAGCCCGGCGGTGCTGGGCGGAGACTCCAGGGAGCGGCCCCGCGGGAACCGGCGGAAGGGGCAGGGGAGTCAGGAACACGGTGGCTGGGGCCTCGGGGCCTCCAGATGCTGGCCCCAGCATCACCAGGCGTACGGGGCCGGGGGCCGGGTCGGCTGGGCCAGGGAACAGAGACGTGGCCTCCGGGGAAGGCGGAGGCATGGCTGGTTTCTCGGTGCTTCCGCAATTCTGCTGCCTCTGGAAGACAAGGTGGGGGCGGGGGGCGGGGGGCGGAGGACATCAGGGCCGGACTCCAAGGGAAATTTCCTCAGGAGTGGAGGGTTAGGGGTCAGACTCTAGCAGTGGGACCTCCCTGAGCTCACCTCGGTGGACGTCGCTGTGGAGAAGATGGAGGGCACAGCATCTGGCCGCAGGTAGCGCACCCCCCAGCGCCACTGGAAGCAGGAGGGGGTGAAGTGCTCGCTACACAGATGCTGGTGGCAGCTGGGCACCCAGTGCTCAAGGCCCATGTGCCTCAGCCAGGCCTGCAGCCTGGGGCCATCCTTCAGTGGGAACCTGCAGGTGGGGGTGGGAGGGATCAGCGGAATCAGGTCCAAGCCCACCCCTCCCTGAGGACACGCACACCCAGAGCTCTCTGGGCTCAAACCTCTGCCTCCCCTGGGCCACGATCTGGCCCCGCCTCCCAACCAGGCTCTTTACCTCCCACCCAAATCTAATTTTGCGGGCTTCGGCCCACCTTGCTGCCCCTCCCATTCAGCCTCCTGCCTCCCCTGGCTGGGTTTTTGCCACAGTCTCCTTCCCGGTCTCCCTGCCCACTGCCACTCTCCCGCCCCCTGCCCCCCAAATCTGTACTCCACATGAATCTAAGGGAGCAGTTTACAAAAATTGGACAAATCTAGAATGTGGGTGATCCCAAATTCATGGGGGTAGGGATGGGATTACAGATTAAAAGCAATTCAAGAAACATCAACCCAAAGGCAGATGTGGACTTCATCTGCAACAAACCATTCTGTAAAGACGTTTTAATACAGTTGGGAGAAACTGAACATGAACTGGGTATTAGATAACTGTAAGAAATTAATTTTGCTAGGTGTGATGATTATATTGGTTTAAGCATCTAAAATAGCCATCTGCTGGGGAGTTCCTGCCGTGGCCCGGTGGGTTAAGAACCTGACTGCAGTACCCAGGTCACTGTGGAGGTGTGGGTTCTGTGCCTGGCCTGATGCAATGGGTTAAAGGATCCAGCATTGCCCCTCTGGGTAGGTCATAGCTGTAGCTCGGTTTCAATTCCTGGCCCAGGAAATTCCATAAGCCTCGGGTGCAGCCATTAAATTAGAAAAAAAATTTTTTTAAATAGTTATCTTTGGAATTCCCGTTGTGGCTCAGCGGTTAACGTTATCGGACCAGCATCCATGTTGATGCAGGTTGTGGTCCTAAAAAGCAAAAAAAGAAAAAGGATATCTGTTGGAAAAGCATTCTGAAATATTTATGAATAAAAGATTTAATGTCTGGAATTTACTTTAAAATACTGCATTAAAGATGTATGTGGGAGGAAGGTGGATGAAAACTATTAGCAAAATGTTGACAGATGGTGTAACTGAATGATGATATGTAAGGATTCACTTAAATAACTCAGTTTTGGAGTTCCCATCGTGGCTCAGTGGTTAACAAACCCAGCTAGTATCCATGAGGATGCAGGTTCAATCCCTGGCTTTGCTCAGTGGGTTAAGGATCTGGCGTTGCTGTGTGATGTAGGTTGCAGACGTGACTCTGATCTTGAGTGGCTGTGGCTGTGGCTGTGGCATGCACTGGCAGCTATAGCTCCGATTGGACCCCTAGCCTGGCACCCTCCATATGCCGAGGGAGTGGCCCGGAAAAGAAAAAGAAAATAAAGGGAATACTTATGTTTGCATTAGGGCCAACCCAGATAATCTAGAATAATTTTCCCATCTCAAGATCCTCACGGAGTTCCCGTCATGGCTCAGTGGTTAACAAATCCGACTAGGAACCATGAGGTTGCAGGTTTGATCCCTGGCCTTGCTCAGTAGGTTAAAGATCCGGCGTTGCTGTGAACTGTGGTGTAGGTTGCAGAGGTGGCTCAGATCTGGCATTGCTGTGGCTCTGGCGTAGGCCAGTGGCTACAGCTCTGATTAGACCCCTAGCCTGGGAACCTTATGCCGCGAGTGCAGCCTTAGAAAAGGCAAAAAGACAAAAAAAAAAGATCCTCACATCTTTTGTCATGAAATGTAATATTAACAGGTACTAGGCATTAGAACCTGGATCTCTTTTGGAGGGAGTCGGAGCCACAGCTAAAGCTATAGCTGCTGGCCACAGCCACAGCCACAGCAATGCAGGATCTGAGCCAAGTCTGTGACTTAAACCACAGTTCACAGCAATGCCAGATCCCCAACCCACTGACCAAGGCCAGGGATCGAGCCCACATCCTCATGGATACTAGTCGGATTCGTTTCCACTGAGCCACAATGGGAACCCCACAACTATTCTTATAAGAAGGAAGCAGAAGAATATATTACCACAGACAAAAGAGGAGAAGGCAACGTGACCATGGAGGCAGAGACTGGAGTGATGTGGCCACAAGCCAAGGGATGCCCGCAGACACCAGAAACTGGAAGATGCAAGGAAGAGATTCTCTCCGAGAGCCTCCCAAGGAATACAGCCCTGCTGACACCTTGATTTTGGCCCAATAAAACCGATCTGGATTGTGAGAGAATAAGTCCTATTGTTTTAAGCCACCAAGTTTGTAACAGCAGCCATGGGAAATTAATAAAGGTAGGAAATAAGAACATATATTCAGATTTGCTTGTATCTGCATTAACACCGGGAAAGACACATCGGAAATTAAAGAGGCCATAGTGGGGAGGAGGTGGATAGGATGAAGAAGGTTGGTTTGTGTGGGTGGGGGCAGAGAAAGATTTCTCAGGCAAAAGGCAGACAGAGAGGGAAGTGGGGGGCACCTGGTGAAAGAGGATAGAAGGGCTGACTCAGAGAAGAGCCTCAGCATCCAAAGAGGAGAAGCCCAGGCACAGAGCCAGGGACTCTGGCTGGGGCAGTTCCTTCAGCCTTAGTCTAAAATCCAAATGCTCTCGTCAGCTTCATTCTGCCTGGACAGGCACATGAAACCCCTTATAACAGCATTTCCCACCCCCTCCTGGGCAGAAACTGCCAACTGGTTGCAACACAGCCACTCCTTTCTTTTGCCTTACTAAAAACTCCAACTTTTGAGGCCATAATGTGCTCTGCTAAACTATTTCCCCAGGTTTCTTTGCAGCACGTGGAGTCATGTATCTAATTTCTAGCCAGTGAATATTGGCCAGAATGAATATCATGTTGTGAGAGGTATCTGGGATGGTACATTAAATGTGAAGGAGAAAAGGAGCAAAGTAGTATCATTTAAAAAATCTCTTGCTAATTTGGTCTTGATTTTATTCTCTCTCTTTTTTTGGCTGAACCCACGGCATGTGGAAGTTCCTGGGCCAGGGATTGAACCCCAGACACAGCAGTGACAACACCAGGTCCTTAACCCACTGAGCCACCAGGGAACTCCAGTTCTGTTTTGTTTCTCTGGGTGGCAACATTTTTTGTTTTTTTGTGGGGTTTCTTTTTTTTGGTCTGTTTTGGCTGTGATATATGGAGCCACAGATCAGATCTGAGCCTCAGTTATGACCTACGCTGCAGCTGTGGCAACGCCAGATCCTTTTAACCCATTGTGCTGGGCTGGGGATCAAACCTGCATCCTGGTGCTGCAGAGATGCTGTTGATCCTGTTGTGTCACAGCAGGAACTCCTGGAGCAACAGTTGTAATGGAAACTGTACCCCTCTAAAAATCTATCTTCAGTGGACAGCCAGTGTCTTCCTTTTTTTATTTTATAGCCACACCCATGGCATTTCAAAGTTCTCAAGCCAGGGGTTGAATCTGAGTCATGACTTTGGCACGCCGGATCCTTTAACCCACTGCACCTTGGCTGGGGATCAAACCCATACTTCTGCAGTGACCTGAGCCACTGCAGTTGGATTCTCTCTTTTTTTTTGTCCTTTGTCTTTTTTTAGGGCCATACTCCCGGCATATGGAGGTTCCCAGGCTAGGGGTCTAATTGGAGCCACAGCAATGCCAGATCAGAGCCGCATCTGCAACCTACACCACAGCTCACGGTAATGCCAGATCCTTGGATTCTTATTCTTCACCCACAACAGGAACGTTTTTTTTTTTTTTGCTTTTTTTTCCTTTTTAGGGCTGCACCCGTGGCATATAGAGGTTCCCAGTCTAGGGGTTGAATTGTGCCTACACCACAGCCACAGCAACGCCAGATCCGAGCTGCATCTGTGACCTACACCACAGCCCATGGCAACGCTGGATCCTTAAGCCACTGAGCGAGGCCAGGGCTCAAACCTGCATCCTCATAGATAGTACGTCAGGTTCTCAACCCGCTGGACACAATGGGAATGCCATCATCTCTCCTTATTTTCTAATAGGATTCTGCCAGTTGCATCCATTACTGTACTGCCAAGTTATTACGGGTTTTGCTGTGATTGTTGCAGGATGCGGATGTGCTGGAGGGTAGAGTTAAAGGTTGATGGACTAACTAGACTGGGGGCAGTGGTGCCGAAGAAAAGAAAGGATCAGGTTGTGTACTCAGTTCTTCAATGAATGACCCCTGCTCTGTCAGATTGTATACTCAGTTCTTCAATGAATGACCCCTGCTCTGTCAGGGTCCTTTGTGTCCAGCAGGTGCTTACTTACTCTAGGAGACAGAGTTGCTAAACTAATAAACAGGGTCAGAGTGATAAATTTTGAAAAGCAAGTCTGGACATACTTATTCTGGTGCAAAGATTTCTCTGCATGCCTCCTACCCTGAACCAGGGTCCTGCAGGGGGCTGCTGGGACAGAGTGCTGGGTTTCCTGAGGGTCCCATCTGAAATGCATCCAATGAATTCATCCAACAAATATTCACTGAGCACCCACTCTCTGCTGGGGACACGACAAGGAATAAGAGACAAAAATTCCTCCTTCATGGAGTTGACACTAAATGAAACGATCAAATATGTGGTGTGCCAGACAGTGGTAAGTGTTAAAGGGAAAAAATAAATCAGAAGGCAAATAGGGAGAATAAGTACTTACTGGGAGAGGATTATCGTGTTAACCCTCATCGTTAGAGAGGTGGTCACAAAGGGAAGAATTGTTTAGGGGGAGGGAGGTAATGGCACAGGCAAAGGCCATGGGGCAACAGTGCATCTGGTGTGTTAGAGAAACACCTAATAGGCCAGTGACACTGGAGTGGAGTAAGGAGCGGGATGGAGGAGATGACGTCATACAGAGAGTGCAGATCCAGTTCCTGTAGGGCTTTGTAGACGTTTTCTGCCTGCTCTAGACTTTGTTCTTGTCTTTTACAGAGTCAGATGGGAACCAGGGGAGGGATCTGAGCCCTGATCTGACTCAGGGGTTGACAGGTTCCCTGTTACTGCATGTGAAGAACAGACTGTGGGACAGGCTGACAAATGGAGAGGCTACTAAAATAGTGCAGTTGGGAGATGACAGTGGCTAACACCATGATGGGGGCAAAAAAGGGGGTTAGAAGTAGTCAATTCTGGAGAGACCCTAAAGGGAAAGTCAACATGATTTACCGATGGACTGGGTAAGGAATGTGTCCTTGGGAGTTCTTGTTGTGGCTCAGTGGTCATAAACCCAAGTAGTATCCATAAGGACGCACGTTCGATCCCTGGGCCCACTCAGTGGGTTAAAGATCTGGTGTTGCAGTGAGCTGTGGTGTAGGTCACAGACATGGCTCGGATCTGGCGTGGTTGTACTGTATGCCGGCAGCTGCAGCTCTGATTTGACCCCTAGCCTGGGAACTTCTATATGCCGTGGGTTTGGTTCTAAAAAAAGAAAAAAGAAAGAAAGAAAAAGGACTGTTTCCTGGCCCACTAAGGCCACCAGGGAAAAACCTGTAGTCTAAGCAAGTCAGGATTACATACCATGGCAATATGGGAACTGCACACCAGAGGGAGGTACTGTGGGGAGTTTCATCAAACAAGAAAAGAATTATTATTTGTGTTTGGGGGATAGGTAAAGTTCAAGTGAAAGCTAAGTGAAATAGTATTTGGATAGATTCAAAGCAAAACAACTGTGTGTGGAGTTCCCGTCGTGGCTCAGTGGTTAACGAATCTGACTAGGAAACTTGAGGTTGTGGGTTCGATCCCTGGCATTGCTCAGTGGGTTAAGGATCCAGCGTTGCCATGAGCTGTGGTGTAGGTTGCAGATGCGGCTTGGATCCTGCGTTTCTGTGGCTGTGGTGTAGGCCGGTGGGTACAGCTCTGATTAGACTCTTAGCCTGGGAACCTCCATATGCTGCGAGTGCGGCCCTAAAATGACAAAAGACAAAAAAAAAAAAAAAAAGCAAAACAACTGTGTAAAGGGATCAACATCAAACCTACAATGCAAAGTGGGCCCAGAGGCTGTCCCTTTGGAAGCAATAAAGTTTGGATAGATGTGGAATACTGTATCTAGAAACTCCTTACCTAAAGCTCTGCACCTGGATTGTAAATCAAGGTTGCTTCTCTGTGTCAAAGTGACTTTTTCTCCAGGCCTTTAGTAAGATTTTTTTCTTACTGATGTAATTTCAAATAGCAAAGCCTGTGATAGCCAATGATTTTAAAGAGGAAAGCTTCCTAGTATGAAAGCAGTAGTCAGGAGTTCCCTTGTGGGACAGGTGGTTAAGGATCCAGTGTTGTCACTCCAGCAGCTGGGGTCGCTGCTGTGGTGTGGGTTCAATCACTGGCCTGGGAACTTCTGCATGATGCAGGTGTGGCCAAAAAATAAAATAAAATAAAGAAAAAAGTAGTAGTCATTCGAAGAAGGGGAGTTTTGTCACTTTACACTTGCAGCATGTCCCTGAGAAAAATATAGAAATATTTTTTCCTTTAACTCTTCAGCTGGCTTCTTCTGTGTGTTATTAATGAGAAGGCAGATTTTTTTTCCTGTTGTTGCTTCTTACAGTTTAAGCTAATTTTTACTTTCTCAAGTGTGAGAAAAGAGAAGAAATAAGGATGATTTTAAGGATTTCTAGGCTGAAAGACAGGAAAGATTATGGGAGATTTGGGAGGAGACAAAATCAGGCGCTAGGTTTTGGACGTTCTGAGTTTGAGATGCCTCAAATTCGGGGATAGGGCCAGTGGGCAATTGTAGCCTTTTACTGAGCCTGGACCAATCGCACTTCTCTGTACAAACATCCCTCCCATTCTTCTGTTCGTCCGGTTTACCACCTGCGGTGAATCATCTACCCTTGTTTCACACACCTACACCTTTGCATGTGCAGTATTTACTGCTAGTGAAACGCTGGGTATAAGGTTTCTTGAGCCTGCTAACCCTGCTTTTAAACGCCTGCAAGCTGGACTAGGTGCCCCGCACTGCAGCATCCATCGTCGGCACCGCCCCCACAAGGCCCCACCTCCCTTGCAAGCCCCGCCCCTCGCTTGCGCTCACTTGTAGAAGCTCACCGGGCGGTGGTCTGCACCCAGTCGGCCTGCAGTGTTGGAGCAGTTTGGAGCCCGGCAGTACCTGGGCATGGCTGTCCAACTTAGTTGGGTTTTGGCTGGTCCGCAGACGCACTTTGATAGTCGCCAGCGCCGCGAAACCCTACCCTGCCCGCGCGATCGCCGCCCGTCTCACGTGACGGCCCTTGGGGCCTGGTCACGTGCCGGGGAGGGTTGGGGTGGGGTGGGGGGAAGAAGGGGAGCGCCTGCGTACTAAGCACCCAGCCGCGTAACTAGCTACGCCCTCGTCACGTGGCAAACGGGGAAAGGCTAGTACGTCTGCGCAAAGCTAGCTTTTGGTCCCCTGGACTTCATCACATGTTGAGGGATAGGTGGAGACTCAGCGTTTCTGAGTCTGCTGCAACGCTGCAGTCTTTGTCGGCTCCGCCCTACGCTTACATCCGGGCGACTACCACTGCGCGGATAGGCGCCCTGGTGGTGGGCAGCAAAAAACGAGGTGAGGACTGGTAGTAGCCTCCTAAAAGTTAAAACCTGTGTATTTTGTGAACGATGAAAACACAGACCGGGTTAAAAAATTCCATAACGCCCGTTCAAGCCTCAAGCTGATAAACCGTGGCTTCACCCTATCAGACGCTCCAGCTCCGCCTCCTAGCTCTCATTGGTCAAAAGCTCCGCCCGGCAACCCTGAGATTGGCCAGGACGACTGTTTACGCGTCCAATGGGCTGCAGCGCCGGCTTTCCCGCGGCGGTTCGCTATTCCAGTGGGTCGTGGTGGCGGCGGCGGCGGCGGCGGCGGCGGCGGCGGCGGCAGCGGCAGTTGAGGGTGTAACGGTCGCCCGGCCCTGGCGAGACGATGGCGGCCTTGGGGCCCGGAGTCTACGTGCGAAACGATGCAGTAGAGAAGCTGCCAACCGTCATGGCGGGAGTTCCGGCGCGGAGGACCCAGTCCTCTCCGCCCCCCGCTCCACAGCTCTGCCTCCGGCGGCGGACGCGACTCACAGTGGCGCCAGAGGACGCGGTGCAGAACCGGGTGAGGAGCTGCTTGCCCTGCCCACCTCAGTTTCAGTTCCCCGGGTCTCTCTTGGCCCCGCCCTTAGATTTTTGCCCGCCCACCAGACCCCAACTGGTACCCCTCGGGCAGCTCTCTGGCCCTCCTGTCCCCTAAGTCCCGCCCCCTTATCCAAGGCTCCTCCCACTGTCCCTTCTTTCTCGGGTACTGCCTATTATGCCTAGTCCCACCTCTCAACCCCTGGACCCATCCTCAGTCCTTGGAGAAGTTCCCGGAGTTCTTCCTAGACCCTATGCCTTGGAGCGCATTTTAGTTTTGCCAGTCGCCTCCTAGTCCTGTCTTTCTGCTTATCCCTTCAGTCACGTTTAGACGACTGCCTGGACCCTTCGACTTTTGACCTCACCCTGCACTGGGTCTTTAGGGAGTCTGCCAGGGTTCAGTCCCGAGTCCTAACCTGTTTCAGCGCTCCCTCAGCTCCACCCTGCCTCCCCTCACCCCCTGCCTGCTCTTTCTTTCTTCCTTACCAAGGTTGTATTCTTAATCCATGTGCCATCCTAAATTATGGAGACGATGTGAGTAATATTTGTAAAATCTGAGGGACAGGTGGCGATACGGCAGCACTTGCAGAGCGGGCTGGGGAGGACCGTGTATAGAACAGCTCCCTAAATCCTTAAACACAGAAAAGAGATTTTATAACAGGTAGAATAAGTTCCAGTAGCACAGCAGAAATTTAAAAAATTGTTCTCCAACTCTTTAAGCTGCAAAATCTGTCTTTGTAAAATGGAGATAACAATAACCATGATGTTTCAGGGAGATTAACTGTAATTGCGTGTATGACCTACTTGGCACAAAGTCCAGATAAAGGGTCAATACGTGGTAGCTGGTTGTGGGTCTTGTTCCTGCCACAGGGCTTTCTGCTACACTCTAATGCCGTCCCCCACTCCTGGCTGCAAGGCGCTGGGCGAGTGGCCCCTGCCCACCTCTTTGGCCACACTTCCCTTGTCCTCCCTCTCACAGAAGTTAAATCACACTGGCCTGCCTACTGTTTTCCTGAGGCTCCAAACTTTTCTGCTTCCTAGCATTTGTATTTGGTGAGTCCTCTCTCTGGGCTTTTTGCTGCAGTCTACCTGGCTGGCTCCTGTCCCTTGAGTCTCAGCCTGAAGATCCCTACCCTGAGATGCCTTCTTGAACCCCAGCCTAAAGCAGATACCTACCTTAATCCCAGCACCTGTATTTCATAACCCTTATCATGTATGTTCCTGAAAGTGTCTTGTGAGTTCTAAAGTGTATAAAGAGAGGAATAACAATAATAATTTCAGAGAGGTAGGATAGCTAGGTGGTTCAGAGCACTGCCTTTGGACCCAGACTGCCTAGGCTTTAACCTTAATAGGGCCACACCCGCGGCATATGGAGATTCCCAGGCTAGGGGTCCAGTCGGAGTTGTAGCTGCCAGCATACACCACAGCCACAGCAACGCAGGATCCCAGATGTATCTGTGACCTACAGCGTAGCTTATGGCAACGTCAGATCCTTAACCCACTGATCGAGGCCAGGGATCAGACCCGCATTCTTATGGATGCTAGCTGGATTCGTTAACTGCTGAGCCACGACGGGAACTCCTCTTCTTTCTTTCCTGAACTTTTCTGTGCCAGTTTCCTCATCTGTAAAATGAGAATAATAATAATATAAATGTTCCCTTGGAGTTACCGTAGCTATGCTAATGCCCAATAATGCTTATTAACAGATAAAAAACAATGTGAGTGCCACTCCCTGGTTGCGTGGGTTAGTCCTGGCACTACTCTTTCCGGATAGGTTACCTCTCTGGGCCTCTGTTTATCTATGAGGTGGAGATGATGAAGATGATGATAAGGACCATATCACAGGGTTATTGTGAGCATTAAATAAGTGAATACAGTTACAGGTATTCAGACATGCCTGGCTCCTGGTTAAATGCTCAAAAAATAAATATCCTATCCTATATTTACCTCTCATTTCTGAGGCGAACACCTTGCTTGAGAATGTTTTACTTTGTAATAATTAGAAATTAGGAGTTCCCGTCATGACACAGTGGAAATGAACCTGACTAGAAACCATGAGGTTGCAGGTTTGACCCCTGGTCTTGCTCAGCGGGTTAAGGATCTGGTGTGGCTGTGAGCTGTGGTATAGGTCGCAGATGCGGCTTGGATCTGGTGCTGCTGTGGCTGTGGTGTAGGCCGGCAGCTACAACTCTTATTGGATCCCTAGCCTGGGAACCTCCATATGCCGTGGGGACAGCCCTATAAAGCAAAAAAAAAAAAAAAAGAAAGAAAGAAAGAAAGAAAGAAATTAGTCTCTTCGAAATATGAAAATACCACAGTTCTACTAGTCCATATGCTAAATTGTTTAATCAGCCATGATGGGGACTGGCTCATTTGGCTTACTTTGCTTAGAGAGTTTTAAATTTTTTTATTTTTTGTCTTTTTGCCTTATCTGGGGCCGCACCCACGGCACATGGAGGTTCCCAGGCTAGGGGTCTAACAGGAGCTGTAGCTGCCGGCCTTCGCCACAGCCACAGCAATGTGGGATCCGAGCTGCGTCTGCAACCTACACCACAGATCACAGCAACGCCGGATCCTTAACCCACTGAGCAAGGCCAGGGATTGAACCCGCAACCTCATGGTTCCTAGTCGGATTCGTTAACCACTGAGCCACGACGGGAACTCCAAGTTTTAAAATTTTAAATGTGATTGTTTGCTTGTTTCTTTACTCGTTGAACCTCTAGACTGAATTTAGTGATGGAATGGACAGTACCCATGTTTGCTCACTGCTGTGACTCCCCTGCACAAAGTGCTGGCTTTGAAGCCAGAGACTGCCTGGTTTTGTATTATCCAGCCTTGCCACTCTGCAGGTGTGGGACCTTGCTGCCTCAGTGTCCTCATCTGTAAAATAGATGTGATGATAGCGCCTTCTTCCTTGGATTGTTTCAGGCTCTCAAGTCTTTCATCCATATAAATACTTCAAGACTTATTCACTTCCTCAGAGAGGGCTTCTCCCGTTCCTCTGTACTCTTGATCTCCTTCCCTGTTTAATTTTTCACTCCCACCATCACCTGACATCTATTTTACCTATTTGTTCTGTTCATTTTCTGTGTCCACCATCCCATCACCACCAGAATGTGAGCTCCAAGAGGACAGGGATTTTCTTTGTCTACCTTGCTCACCATTCTGTGTCCTTCACCCAGCAGCATATTTGTCAAAGCAGTATTTAGGAGAACAAGCATTAGCCACTGGTAGATGACTCTAGGTGATGGAAGTAACAGGGACTGGATGGGTGGCTGAGGTGGCTGTGCCATGTGGGGCATGCTGGGGCAGGTGCTTCAGATTTGGGCCTTTTCCCTGCAGGTATCACTTGAGAAGGTACTTGGCATCACAGCCCAGAACAGCAGTGGACTCACCTGTGACCCCAGCACAGGCCATGTGGCCTACCTGGCAGGGTGAGTGAGTGCGTGGGCCTCGGCCTCTAATCTGTTATCCTGAATTCAGAGCCTGAAGTCTTTGATGAGTTTCCCTGGGCCTCAGCTTTTCCAGCTGCAGATTGCAGATAATGCCACCTACTTCTGAGGGCTATAGAAAGGGTTCCACGGCCCCTCTGTGTCTAGAACGGTACCTGGCATGTGTGACTGCTGTGAAAAAGCCTTATTGTGACTGCGGGTTGGGAGGGGGCAGAGATTCTGGGAAAGACAGGTGGTTAAGATCCAAGCCATGGTTGACGTCAGGCAGTCTGGATTTGTGTCCCAACTCCACCGTATATGTTCCTCTCTGAGCCTCTGTGTCTATTAAATAGAACTAGTGATACCCTTCTCTTGGGTAGTTAGTTGAGAGAACTGAAGGGCATCTGCAAATGTTTGTTCTATAAATACTGCTCTAACCTGGCACTCTTCTAGGAATTGAAGGGACCCTCACCCCTGTGGGGTAGGGCAGGGCCATAGAAATTCCTGACGACCGACATCTGTTATTGGGTCTTTGGGAAGCAGCCAGAATAGAGGACGAGGGTGGGCTCTTAAATCTGACAGGTGTGGGTTCACAGCCCCACTCTGTTCCTGACCTGCTAGGGAGCCCTGGGCAATGGCCTCCCTCTCTGGGCCTCAGTTTCATCATCTGTGAAATGGGACTAAGATTCCTGACTTCACCTGGCATTTGTGAGGATTTTTTTTGTCTTTTTGCCTTATCTAAGAGCTGCACCTGTGGCATATGGAGGTTCCCAGGCTAGGGGTCTAACAGGAGCTGTAGCCGCCGGCCTTCACCACAACCACAGCAACGCGGGATCTGAGCCGCGTCTGCAACCTTCACCACAGCTCATGGCAACGCCGGATCCTTAACCCACTGAGCAAGGCCAGGGATCGAACCCGCAACCTCATGGTTCCTAGTCGGATTCGTTAACCACTGAGCCACGATGGGAACTCCTGTGAGGATTTTAAGAAATTGTACACAGTATCTTTATAAGCCCAGAGCCTGACAGAGTAGTACCACAGAGGAAGTGTTGGCTTCTATTTAAGAATATATTATTAATCTTAATGTTAAGTGCCCTGGAGTGCTCAGCATAGATGCCTGGAGGAAGAGGAGGAGGAGACCAAAGACAATTATCTGTTTGGAAAGAGCCTTGTTTAATGTGGGCTCTTGTGTTGAGAATAGAATCATTCCTGGACCCAATACTGCCCTCATTTTGGGTACATTTTCCTTTTTCTCCCCAGCTGTGTGGTAGTGATTTTGAACCCTAAGGAGAACAAGCAGCAGCACATTTTGAATACTGCCAGGTAAGCTGGGCCCCGGTATGCAGTGGGGGTGGGACCAGGGTCCTGGCACATCCCTCCTTCCTCACATTGCCTGGAAGTGCTTGTGAGTGACTCACTCACTCACTCATCCAATGGTTCAGTGACAAGGTCCGAGGTGGTAGGTACTATTCCAGGTGCTGTGGACACAGCAGTGAATCTGCTGTCATCGAGAGGCAGACTAAACTAGTTGGCAGATTACTAGCCGACCAGGACTGTTGCTATGGAGGAAATGACGGGTATGTGTAAGGATAGGTTGGTAGGTGGAGAGCGAAGGGGAAGCCATCTCAGAGCCCTCCTAAGACTGAAAGCTGAAGAAAGTGAAGGGACGACCATGTGAAGGTGTGGGGAGGGCTTTCTAGGCAGAAGGAAGAATAAGAGCAAAGGCCCTGAAGTGATTAAGAATCTCAGGTTGTTTGCGGAGCAGTCAATGTTCTGTGGGTGAAGGGGAGAAGAGGCTGGAACCAGCAGAAACCATGGTCCCCAGGCCTAGGGGACAGGTTGGCTGCCATGCTGATTGCAAAGAGGAGCCACTAGAGGGCGTTTATAAGCTAAGGCCATGCCTCATGGCAGCCCTCCAGCACGCTATCTCCCTTTCCTGCTTTACTTTTCTACAAAACGTGCTCCTTTTTGATATGCTGTCTAATAATTTCTTCCATGATGATATTTACTGCCTCTTTCCACAGTGTGAGCTCTCTGAGGGCAGGGAGTGTCTCATAGTTAATTTCTGTGTGCGTCCCTATACCTTAGATCAGTGTCTAGCACGTTGATGGCACTTATTGTTTCCTGAATGAATGTGTTTTGGGTTTTAGAAAGATCCCTCCAGCTACCAGTTTATTGGGGAAGGCCCTTGGCCCTGAGCAGGCCCAAGTCAGTGCCTGGGGTCTGCCTTGGGCTGATTGATCACTGTGTCGTCCTGGGACTTTGGTCCCAACTGGGTTGTAGCCTTGGGAGGCAGCCAACTACAACCTTTTTATTCCACAAATACTGCACAAATAGCTCAAGCTTAGTTCCTTCAGCCTGGCTCTCCGCCTGCGTGCTAGCTAGACAGAGAAGATGTAAATTTTCTTTTTCCCCTGTGGTTCCTAAAGCAAGGTCCCTAAGATATGGTTTGGCAGATACAGATTCCCTCTTGGAAGGGGCTTCTTGGACCCTTGGCTCTGACTGTGGGTTCTGTCATTCATGGTGAGGCGAGAGGTGGGTTCCGATTTTGGCCTAAGTGTTTATTCACTTTGTGATCTCAGGTGAAACACTTCCTGGCAGTAATCACAAACAATAGGTCCACACACTTAGCTGACGGAATTTTTAAATATCAAACTTAGTTGACACCATTCAAGATTTTGTTCCATAAAAATCCAGATGAAAGATTCAGGTGTCTGGGGCCCACATTCCCCTATGGCAGGGGCGGGCTGGAGCTTAGTGGCATTTATGAGAGCCGCCTTTCAATACTTCCTATTATCCTCCCTGTTGCCTCCCTGATTCCTGTAGGCAGTGGAGTAGGTGACCTTGATCTGAAGCAGATAGCCTAGAAGCATCCACTCTCAATCACTGGTGGCTCTGTCTCAGGAGGTGGTGTGGCTAGAGTAGAGGTTTTCATCCTGGCTGCATTTCAGTCACCTGATCCCTGGGCCTCACGCCCACAGAAAGCCGAATCAGTTAGTCTAGTGTAAGGCCCAAGCACTATCGGCAATTTTTAAACTTTTTATGTTGAAGTAATATCAGACCTATAAGAACAGCACAAAGAGCATTTCTTTACACCTTTCACTCCTGTTTCCCAAATGTTAACAGTTTAGCACATATGCTTTGTCATTCTCTGTCTGTATACGTAGTAATTTTTTCTGAGCCACTTGAGAGTAAGTTGAAACATGATGCTCCTGTACCTCTAAATACTTTAGTGTGAATTTACTGCCGAAAAAAAAAAAAAACCTTTCAAAACCAAAATACATTAGCAAAACCAGGAAATTAAAATCGGTGCATCACCACCATTTACTCCTCATTCAGGCTTTACCATTTGTCCCAAGAATGTTTTTTATGGTAAAAAGAATTCTGTCCAGAATCACGCATTGCTCTGAGTTGTCTCTTCAGTATCCTTCAGTCTAAAGCAGTTTCCTTCATCTTTTGATTTCATTGAATTTAGTAATTAACTTATTTTTTGACTGTGGCGTGCAGTGCCTTGATGCACTTAGTTCCCAGACTAGGGATTAAACCCGGGCCAAAGTGGTGAAAGCACTGAGTCCTAACCACTAGACCACCAGGGAGCTCCCCTCCTCCGTCTTTTCTTTTTTAGGGCCGCACCTGCGGTATGTAAAAGTTCCCAGGCTAGGGGTTGAATCAGAGCTGCAGCTGCCAACTTATGCCACAGCCACAGAAATGCCAGATCCGAGCCAAGTCTGTGACCTATGCCACAGCTTGTGGCAACACTGGATCCTTAACCTGCTGAGTGAGGCTGGGGATCAAACCTGCATTGTCATGGATACTAGTTGAATTCTTTTTTTCTTTTTTTTGGTCTTTTTGCGTTACCTAGGGCCGCACCCGCGGCATATGGAGGTTCCCAGGCTAGGGGTCTAACAGGAGCTGTAACTGCCGGCCTTTGCCACAGCCACAGCAACGTGGGATCCGAGCTACGTCTGCAACCTACACCACAGCTCACGGCAACGCCAGATCCTTAACCCACTGAGCAAGTGCCAGGATCGAACCCGCAACCTCACGGTTCTTAGTTGGATTCGTTAACCACTGAGCCACGAAGGGAACTCCGATACTAGTTGAATTCTTAACCTGCTGAGCCACAATGGGAACTCCGCCTCCATCTTTTCTGGACTTTCATGACTTTGACACCTTTGAGGATTGCAGGCCAGGTGTTTTGTAGAACATCCCAGTGTTTGGGTTTGTCTGCTCTGTCCTCATAGTGAGATTCAGGTTCTGCAGGAACACTGCAGGAGGAATGTTGCGTCCTGCTCAGCCTGTTCTGTCAGGAGGTGCGTGATTCGGTCTCTTCCATGACTGGTGGTGACCACCTTGAGCCCCTGGTTAGCGTGGTGTCTGCCAGGCTTCTCCACCGCAAAGCCGCTCTTTTCCCCTTTGTGATTAGTGAGTATCTTGTGAGGAGTTTCTCTGAAACTATGCAGATATTATCGTGTTTGTTACCACAGTTTCACTAACTAGTCTTAGCATGATGGCTTTGACATTTTTCAAATCCTCCCCAGGAAATTCTCATGTGCCCTGTCTGGTTAAGTAACCTTGGCAGGATTTCCTTGTGTTGAGGTGTCCTCATCGTAGAACTGGCCAACGAGGGTCCTGACATCACAGGGTGTGCACGGTGAATCCATGCAGTGATGCTCAGGTGGCATTTGGCAGAGGGTAAGGCCCCGGGTCAGGCGTGCAATAGTCAGGCTAGGAGCAGCTGCAGACCACAGAAATCCCTCAACAGGCATGGCCTCAAACACAGGGCGTGCTCTTCCTGAGCGTGAGAAGACTAGAAGTAGGCACTTAGGGGGCTGGTGTCTCTGCGAGCATCAGGCACCTTACTCCTTCTATCTTTCTGTTCACGATGCTTATTGGGAGGCCTCTGTGCTTTTTTTTTTGTCTGTTTGTTTTTTTGCCTTTTCTAGGGCCGCACCCACGGTATATGGAAGTTCCCAGGCTAGGGGTCGAATCGGAGCTGTAGCAGCCAGCCTGCGCCACAGCCACAGCAATGCTAGATCCGAGCAGTGTCTGCAACCTACACCACAGCTCACGGCAATGCCGGATCCTTAACCCACTGAGCAAGGCCAGGAATTGAACCTGTAACCTCATTGTTCCTAGTCGGATTCGTTTACACTGTGCCATGATTGGGAACTCCAGGAGGCTTCTGTTCTGAAGGTTACTTCATGGCCCAGGATGGAATTCCGGCTGTCATGTCCTTGTTTCAGAAGGGGAGTAAGTGGGGAGGAGGGCAGAGAGTTCCCTTTGAGAAACTTTTCTGGAAGTGTCCCACACAGCACTTCAGCTTACCTCTCGACGGGCCAGACTATGTCCTATAGCTGAGCCTGTGCAGCTGCAACGGAGGCGAGGAAATGTTCTCCACCTGGGGACATTGCCATCCCAGTTAAAACCGGGCTTCTGTTAGTGAGGAACAAGGGCGAGTAGATTTTGGATGGGCATCATACCTTGTCCACTACTTTCTTCCCTCCCTTCCTCCCTCCCTTCCTTCCTTCCTTCCTTCCTTCCTTTCACTGCAGCGTATAGCAGACTGATGTGAGATCTTATTTCCCAGACCAGGGATCGAACCTGGGCCATAGCAATTAAAACACCGAGTCATAACCACTAACTAGACCACTAGGGAACTCCCCTTTTTTCTTTTTTTAAAATTGAAATAGAGTTGATTTACAATATTGTGTTAATTTCAGGTGTGCAGCAAAGTGGTTTAGGTATGTAGATATGTGTAGATATAGATACATGCAGGTATAGATACATGTAGATGGAGATCTATAGAAACACACACATCTTTTTCAGATTCTTTTCTGTTAGAGGTTTTTGCAAGATAATTGAGCATAGTTCCCTGTGCTGTACATTGGGTCCTTTTCCTTGGCTGCTACTTGAAGGAGTGATGGAGGGTTGAATTGATGATGTTAAATGTTCTGTGAGATTATCAGTGATTCACTTCAGGGCATTTACTTAGTTATCTGCACACCAATTAACTCATATGAGGGGGACAGTGACTAGACTGTTAAGGGACAGAGATGAAAGCAAGACTAAAAGAGAGAGGGGAGAGAAAAAAACAACGTAGTGTGGGAACAGTGCAACCCCTGTGGCCACAAGACATGAAAACGAGATGGGTCATTGCCGGCTGGCGTGGCTGGCACGGCTGGCGCGGCTGGCTGGGAGAGAAATGTGTTGATGTTTAGGCTTTGTTGCGACACCGTTAAAGTGTTTAGTGGTAGGGCACACACTGCAGGCCGTCTCAGTGTGGTGTCTGCCGGGGTTCTCCCATCAGCACCACCTCCATGGTTAGGCCAGGTCTGCACCATTTCCTGCATCTGAATGTCTCAAGGTTACAGGACAGTGAGTGGGATCTTAGGGAACCCAGCCCTGCTAACGGGGAAGGGGGGGTCTCCATACAGCATCCATCCCATCAGGGTTTGGGGTTTTAGGGAGGAAGGAGCCTCTGCCTTTACAAAACCCCATATCCCTGTGCCACTGCCCCGCAGCATTGGCTCTGTGGGAGCTGCTGGCACTTACCTCCCCTGGCCAGTTCCAGGCTTGGGAGCAAGGAGTGGGTGGAGTGCTGTGAGCACCACCAGGCTGGGGTCTGGCTGCCCACCGTCACCCCTTTTCCTTGTCCCCAGGAAGTCTCTGAGTGCTCTGGCCTTCTCCCCTGATGGGAAGTACATAGTGACAGGGGAGGTGAGTCACCATCATGATTGAGTGGGTGGGGAGGGGCTTGGGGGACATTCCTTCTGCCCCCAGCAGGCCTGAGGAATGCTGGAAAAGATGGGGGCGGTGGCTTTGGGCACACCCTGGGGCACTACCAACTTCAGCCCTGACAGCCCCTTAAGCCCTGCCCGATGCAGAACCCAGCAGCAGTAAATGGCCCCATCTCCTGCAGAACGGGCACAGGCCAGCTGTGCGCATCTGGGATGTGGAAGAGAAGAGTCAGGTGGCGGAGATGCTGGGTCACAAATACGGTGTGGCCTGCGTGGCCTTCTCCCCCAACATGAAGCACATTGTGTCCATGGGCTACCAGCATGACATGGTGCTCAACGTCTGGGACTGGAAGGTAAGAGCTGACCAGTGGGGGTGTGGGCAGCCAGCTGCTGAGCACCTGAGCCTCGGGCATGGGCAGAGCATAGTGAGATAATCTGGTAAAGGGCCCATTTAGCCAGCAAGTATTTATTGAGCACCTACTACTTGCCGATCCCTGTTCTAGGCACTACTGTAGGGCACTTACTGAGCTAATAAGCTCTCAACTAGTGGAATATGTAATTCTTTTTATATTGACCAGCTGTGACCCTGAGCAAGTGACCTAACCTCTCTGAGTCTGATTCCTCCTCTGTAAAAAGGATATAATAGTCTCTGCTTCACTGAGTTGTGAGAACTCAGGGATTTGATATGCTAGAAGGCTTTGGAACAGCTTGGCAAAAACTTGGAGATGGCAGAAGTGGGTACCAAGTCCTGGAGCTGTTTTTAACCTGCTCTGTCACCTTGAGCATGTGACCATCCCTTCTGAACATAACAGGGTAGGGGGAGAGGCCCCCCCCCGGTAAGACTGTCACGGGGATTCCCAGCCTTCTCCTGTGAAGGGCTCGGTGGGGGCCAGAGAGAGAGCCTGGTCACTGGCGGCATGGGTTGTGTTGTCCTTACCTTCCAGCTGTGACTGTCCTCAACACCATGTGTGGACTCTTGAGGAGAGCTCTGGAACTTACTGTCACGTGGGAACCTTTCCAGTCCTCAGTCTCCTCCATGTTGGGACTGATAAGAGTGTCACACGTAGATTTCCCTATAAAGGAGCCCTAAGGAAAGCCGACTTAGAGCAGGGGGCGCCGGGGGAAGACGCAGGGCTGAGGGCAAAGCTCAAACAGTCTGATGAGGTGGGTGCTGGTGCCAACTTCTCTGCACTGATTCTTCCAGAAAGACATCGTGGTGGCATCCAACAAGGTATCCTGCAGGGTCATCGCGCTCTCCTTCTCAGAGGACAGCAGCTATTTTGTCACTGTTGGGAACCGGCACGTGAAGTTCTGGTTCTTGGAAGTCTCCACTGAAGCAAAGGTGAGTTTCTATCCCCTCCGCCTCAGCTGGGCCCAGAGAAGTCTGTCAGGGGCCGTAGGGGCTCCTGTTTGTGCCTGAAATTCAGGGGCAGTGCTCTCAGAGTCTGAGTGGCTTTTCAGAGGTCTGCCTTCTGCTTCTGGGCCTGCTCTCCAGGTGCTTGCTTACTGGCAGAACCTGCTGGGAACCCTCTTCTCCCCGGCCGGCCCCTGGTGCCAGACCCTGTTCCTGGCCTGCTGCCTCCAGCCTCTGCCCAGAAGCGTGTATTCTGTTTGCTTTTTGCTTCTCCATTTGGAGGAGTTCCCTAGGCTTCTGTTGGGCTGTGTTACATCCACTGGTCATGAGAGGCCTGTTAGGACCTTGCTGGGGGCTAGACCATGGGGACAGTGTCTCACTGGGCCCTGTTTTCCCCCAGGTGACGGGCACGGTGCCCCTTGTGGGGCGCTCAGGCATCCTGGGTGAGCTGCACAACAACGTCTTCTGTGGTGTGGCTTGTGGCCGGGGCCAGATGGCAGGCAGTACCTTCTGTGTGTCCTACTCGGGCCTCCTCTGCCAGTTCAACGAGAAGCGGGTGCTGGAGAAGTGGATCAACCTGAAGGTACTGCAGCCTCCCTCTCTGCCTTCAGCGGGGGAAGCACTTCCCATGACGTGACTCCAGGGACACTCAGTGGCGCCCTGCATGGCAGTTGGTCACCATGCAGTGACCTGCATGGGTCTGGATTCTTGCTCTGCTTGTGTGACTTACCCTGTCTGAGCCTCAGTTTTCTCATCTGTAAAATGGAGCAATGACACCAACCTCACAGAGTTGATGGGGAGTCACATGAGATAATACACGTGCAGCACTTAGCACAGTACCTGGTACTACATCACAGTGACAAGTGCTTTCACGTCACTGATCCAGTTCACATTTCTTTACTGGACATTCTTGGCTGGTGGGAGGACCACCTTTTTTTTTTCTTTTCCAACCTAAGGTATCATTGACTTAATAATTTTTATATTATTTTTATAGTCAAAGACTATAAAGAATACATAAGATTTTAAGCTAAAAGATGACAAGTCGATAAATCTAGAGCTACTTTTCTTCAGGATCTGAAGGGTTTTTTGTCTTTTGTCTTTTTAGGGCCACACCCACAGTATATGGAGGTTCCTAGGCTAGGGGTCAAATCAGAATTGTAGCTGCCAGCCTACACCACAGCCACAGCAAAGCAGGATCCAAACTGTGTCTGCATTCTACACCACAGCTCATGGCAACACTGGATCCTTCACGGATCCATGACGGGAACTTCAGGATCTGCAAGGTTTGAGTCCAGGCTGTCTTCCCAACCCAGGATTGGATGCCTGTCTGGCTCCTAGCAGGAGCATAACGGTTTCCTTTATTGTTCTATATCCGCTCTTGTCACGCCCCTGCAGAGCTCAGTTTTGGGGTTAATGGCATGGCATCAGGTGTGTGGAAGAATTCTGAGTTTTATCTGTCTTTCCTAGTTGGTTGAACATTTATTTTTCTCATTTGAATTCCCTCATGCAGCCTTTTTGGCTTCACCCAAAGCATGTGGAAGTTCCCAGGCCGGGGATCGAACCTGTGCTGCAGTTGAGACCTATGCCACTGCTCTTGCAATGCTGGATTCTTAACCTGCTGGGCCACGGAAACTTCAGAACTTATGCAGCTTTTAAGCAAGTCAGAAGTTTTGGATAGATAGATGTTTAGCCCCTGAGCTGTTGTCTTGACACAAAATCCCTTTATTTTGGGGAGTTCCTGTCATGGCTCAGTGGTTAACGAATCCAACTAAGAACCATGAGGTTGCGGGTTCAGTCCCTGGCCTTGCTCAGTGGGTTAAGGATCCGGCGTTGCCGTGAGCTGTGGTGTAGTTTGCAGACGCGGCTCGGATCCCACATTGCTGTGGCTGTGGTGAAGACCGGCAGCTACAGCTACTGTTAGACCCCTAGCCTGGGAACCTCCATATGCCACGGGTGCGGCTCTAGATAAAGGCAAAAAGACAAAAAAAAAATCCCTTTATTTTGGGAAAAACTCCTCTAAGTTGTATGAAAATGTCTGGCACTCTCTGCTCCTTCTAGCTGCATGCCCTGGCAGAATAGGTAGTGCTTCCCATGTGTAGTAACTTTTCTCTACTGCCCCCCCCCCTTTTTTCCCTGCACCCACGGCATGTTGAAGTTCCCAGGCCAAGGATCAAACCCATGCCATAGCAGCAACCTGAGCTGCTGCAATGACAATGCCCAATTCTTAACCCACTGCACCACAAGAGAACTCCCTTATTTATTATACTGCTTTGAGGTATAATTTCTATAAAGTTGTTTATAAGCAATAGGGAATATAATTTAAGCCTAAAATTCAGCAGTGTTACTGCAGGTGACGTCTTTGAAGTCATAGTCAACTGAGGCGATATTTTCCACACACAGCGGAATTCCTCTGTAGTATTGACAACTCCATCCTGCTGCTACCTTTCTTTCAGTAGTGACTGTGCACTATATCCTGATTTCAAAAATCTTAAAATTTGCGGAGTTTCCATCGTGGCTCAGTGGAAACGAATCTGACTAGTCTCCATGAGGACACAGGTTTGATTCCCTGGCCTCATTCAGTGGGTTGGAGATCCGGCATTGCCATGAGCTGTGTGTAGGTCGCAGACACGACTTGGATCTGGTGTGACTGTGACTGTGGCGTAGGCCAGCAGCTACAGCTCCGATTTGACCCCTAGCCTGGGAACCTCCATGTGCTGCAAGTGCGGCCCTAAAAAGACAGACAAAACCCACCCACCCAAAATCTTGAAATTTGCAAAAAAAGTGGGCTTTTTAGACCCCCAAACTGTAAGGCATTTCTGGAGGCCCAAGCCTGTTCTCCCAGCCCCCATCTCTGAACTGGGCCACACGAAGCACCAAATCCACTTGGGTCCCCTTTGCACCCACAGGTCTCCCTGTCTTCCTGCCTCTGTGTCAGCCAGGAGCTCATTTTCTGTGGCTGCACAGATGGGATAGTCCGCATCTTCCAAGCCCACAGCCTGCACTACCTCGCCAATCTGCCGAAGCCGCACTACCTTGGGGTTGATGTGGCCCAGGGGCTGGAGCCCAGGTACTACTCAGCAGGGGGAGGGAGAGGGGTCTACCCAGAGAGACATCGGTGGCATCCATCCAGGCTTCCAGAACCACCTACCGCTTGGCTAGCCTGGGGCTGGAAGCAGGATACAGGCTCTAACGAGGCAGCAGAATCTCTTCAAGTGAAGTCTAGTGAGGGTGCTTGATGCCAAACAAGAGCATTTCAGACAGTGATAGATGCGTTGCTGAAATAAAGCAGGGACTCAAGAAGGAGAGCATCTGAGGTGTGGGGCTGTGTTGTTTGGGTAGCCACGGGGCCCTCTCTGGCCAGAAGAAGCCAGCTGGGTCCTGATAGCTGACATAAGGCTTTAGAGGGACAGCACACTGGGCTTGGTGTGTCACAGGAGCAGCTGGGGGCTAAGCGGCTGGAGCCCAGTGTGCCGAGGAGGACGGGAGGAGACAGGCAGGAGGCTGAGGTCAGCAGGCAGCCACTGGGGCTTCAGGCACTGGCGTTATTACATGGTCAGGCCTTGAGTGGTAGATGCCTCTGGTGGCCTGAGAGCCAGTGGAAGGGCTGAGCTCTGGTGTATCTTCCTCTTCTAAGTCTGTTCTGCAGGGGGCTACCTAAGCAGGGGGTGCTGGGTGCCTGGGGCTGCCTCTTCGTAGATTCCTGGACACTACCTCCTGGGTGTGCCTTTGCTAAGAGAGGGCATGGAGGGGTGACTGGATGTCACAAAGGGAAGAGAAGGTAGGTGAGCAGCCCACAGACGGTGGTGTGTTGGATTGGTCAGGGTGCCCAGCTCTGCCACCTTCTGCTATGTGCCATGTAGCCTCAGGTAAGGCAGCGTATCAACCAGTGCCTCACTTTACCCATCTGTACAGTGTAGTACCACCTCTCATGGGAATTCAGTGCGGTTAAAGCTCTCAGCCTGGCACACAGTAAGTGCTCAGTAAACCATAGCCTCTGTAGGAAGGCCGCAAGCCAGGGGACAATCTCCCCAGCCCCTTGCACAGGGAATTTTTTTTTTTTTTTTTTGTCTTTCTGTCTTTAGGGCCGCACCTACGGCATATGGAGGTTCCCAGGCTAGGGGTCCAATTGGAGCTATAGCTGCTGACCTGTGCCACAGCCACAGCAATACCAGATCCAAGCCTCACTGTAGCTCGTGGCAGTGCTGGATCCTTAACCTGCTGAGCAAGGCCAGGGATCAGACCCGCGTCATCATGGATGCTAGTTGTGTTCATTAACCGCTGAGCCACGATGGGAACTCCACGCACAGGGAATTTTGATCATGTGTTAGGCTGAGAGGGAAGGCCTGAGCTTCGTGCCCATCATCCTTTCTATGTCCAGAGAGAGAGGATGGCACTTGGGCCAGGTAAAGTGAGGGGAAGGAAATGTTAACAGAAGTAAAAAATTCATACCTTCTTGGAAGCCAGGCAGAGGCTTCTGGTTTATAATCTGTTTTAGAAGCAAAGCAGAGGAAGATGGAGGAGGGAGAAGTGGAGTTGGAGCAGGAGAGATGGTCACCACAAATATCACAAGAGATGGCCTTTCCAGACAGGACGCAGCTCAAGTGTCACCAGAGGCAGCTGTCACTACTCGCAATAGCATTGATGGTGTTTGATGACTCATGTGGCCCTGTTAGTTTCCTCTTCTGTAGGAAGGCAGAAGCTGTCTACCCGGACACAGTGGCACTGACCTTTGACCCCAACCACCAGTGGCTGTCCTGCGTGTATAAGGACCACAGCATCTACATCTGGGATGTCAAAGACATCAACAAAGTAGGCAAGATGTGGTCAGAGCTCTTCCACAGCTCCTACGTCTGGAACGTGGAGGTGAGCCCCTCCCTCCCTCCCCCACCCTGGCTCAGCTTCATCGGGAAGCTTCTACACAGTTTAGGGAACCCATTCAGCCAAACCTGCCAGAGATACTCATGACCCCTTAACTATGTGCCAGGGGCTGTTCTAGGTGCTGGGGATGCAGCTGGGCAGGAAGCTGACGAAGGTCCTGCATTCCTGGAGTGCATAACTGGGTGGTAGAGTAGACCTATAAACACGTCAATATAGGACATGCCGAGTGCAGTAACTGTGAAGAAAACCAAAGCCACCTGGGGGAAAGGGATCAAGGGAGCTGTTCTAGAAAGGAGAGTGGTCACAGAAAGCCTCTCTCAGGATGTGACATCACAATGGAGACCTGCAGGAAGTGGGGAGTGGGGCACGTCCCCACAGGGGGTACAGCAAGAGCAAAGGTCCCACAGCAGGAGCACGTGGACTTCAGGGAGCTTTCTGTCCAGGGCATTTGTGTAGTTCATTTAAATGTTGAAAAAGTCTTTATTTTCTGAGGATGAATCTGTGGGAATTTTTCATTCTAGGAAGCTGTTCTAAGTACTTCTTGCAGATAAGGCAACTGGTAGAGAAAGAATTGTATTGGTATTTTACTTTACAGGAAAAAAATTTTCTGAAAATTTCTTGTCACTTGGAATGTTGTCCTAGAGAAACTGTTTTCAGTGGCCCAATTCAGGATTATGAGAAATTGCTTTATCCTTTTGAATTGACATTAGTCAGCCCTTTGCTTGAATACATCTGCCTTTGTGGATCTGCCATTTCTGTTGCTGGCACTTTTCTCACTTAACAAGACTATTTTTTAAGTAACTTAAGAAATTTATACGTAAACGTGTTCTCCCTGAAAAAAAGGTGAAATATTACAGATAAGGTCCTAGTCTGTTTTGATCACCTCCCTCGCCTTAATACTCTCTTTCACCTTCACTTTTGTTATCAGTTCATTATGTGTTTTTGTTTTTTTTTTTCAGTTCATTTTCTTGGCATCTGCCTGTTATTTGTGTGTGTGTGTGTTTGTATTCTCAACAAGAATATCTGTGGATAGATCTTTTTATCAGTTCTGGAAAGTTCTCAGCTAATATGGATTTAAGAATTGCCTCTGCCCCATGCTCTTTTTCTGTTACTCTAATGTCCTATCTTTGTCTAGCCTTCATATTTTTTAAAACAAAGATTTAGGAAACTAGACAAAAGAAATACAGTTTATTGATATTGTTAGCAGCTGTTGACACTCAGTGCCTAGATCCATTTATTCATTGGGGGTTGCAATATGGTGATAGTCTAATTCTATCATTTCTTTTTATTAGTTGGACTACTTATATGAAGAGAAACTTCCCCTCATCTACCATTTGGTCACCCAGTGGTACACTTCCTATAGGAAAGGCAGGATAAATGCTTGATTCTTTCTCTTTTTACCAGTTTTCAAGATATTGAATTGGTCCCTGTCCTATAAAGGTAACTAGTTGTTTTTATTTAATATCATTATAAATTCATATATTTAAATATATTGGATATATCTTAATCCATTGCAGTTATTAACATCAGAGCTCAAGTTGTCCCATCTTTAACCAGTGGACAGTTTTCTTCAGGTTGGCTCCTGGGTCCTTTGGACACGACCCCAGTACTCTTTGATGGCTACCTTGCCCGCTGGGATGACGAGGTGTTCTAGCCTCATCTTGTACATTTCCTGGCCCAGACCCGAAATCAGCCATTTCTTCAAGAGGCCCTGTTTGTTTTGTTTTGTTTTGCTTTTTCAGTTTGAATTGTTATTTCAAAATCACAGTCTGGGTGCTGGGGATGCTCATAACTATTGGACTGGTCCTTTCAGAATCCTGCTTCTCAAAGACAAAGGGGATGATAGAATTAGAATATCCTCAGTTAATCATTTCCTTCTTCTCAGTAATACAGCATCCAAGGATAATTCAGTTCTGAAAACAGTTAAAACAATTTTTGTCCTTACGTTCTCTCCATTTTCCCCCAATTTTAAAAATAATTCTACTGGAGTTCCCGTCACGGCGCAGCGGGAACGAATCTGACTAGGAACTATGAGGTTGCAGGTTTGATCCCTGGCGTCACTCAGTGGGTTAAGGATCTGGCTCTTGCCGTGAGCTGTGGTGTAGATTGCAGGCACAGCTCAGATCCCACATTGCTGTGGCTGTGCTGTAGGCTAGAAGCTGCAGCTCTGATTGGACCTCAGCCTGGGAACCTCCATATGCTATGGGTGCGGCACTAAAAAGCAAAAAAAAAAGAAAAAGGAAAATAATAATTCTGCTGTATCTCTGTGATATAATTGTGTAGCGTTATATACTATATTCTCTCCTTTTTGACCCCATTTATTTGAGGGGGGTATAAGTGTACATATATGTTGTGGTAAAGTACACAATAACATTTACTATTTAAATCATGTTAAATATATAATTCAGTGTCATTTAGTACATTCACAACGTTGGTGCAACCATCGCTACTATCTAGTTCTGGAATTTTTTCATCACCCCAAAAGGAAATTCCGTACCTTTTAAGCAGTCAATCTCCATTCCCACTGTCCCTAACCGATGGCAACAGCGAATTTGTTTTCTGTTGGTATGGATTTACCTCTTGTAAATATTTCGTATAGATGGAATCACGGCTTATGTAGACCTTGTGTCAGGCTTCCTTCATTTAATGTAATGCTTTCAAAGTTCATCTGTCTTGTAAAATGTTTGAGCACTTTGCTCTTTTTTAAGTTTGAATAATATTATTCCATTGTATGGATAATACATTTTGTTATGAATTCATCAGTTGGTGGACATTTCAATTGTTTCCTTTTGGTTTATTTCCTATTCATAATAGCCAAAATGGAGTTCCCATCCATTTTGGCTCAGTGGTTAACGAATCCGACTAAGAACCATGAGGTTGTGGGTTCGATCCCTGGCCTTGCTCAGTGGGTTAAGGATCTGGCGTTGCCATGAGCTGTGGTGTAGGGTGCAGACGCGGCTCGGATCCTGCGTTGCTGTGGCTGTGGCAAAGGCCGGCAGCTACAGCTCCTATTAGACCCCTAGCCTTGGAACCTCCATATGCCATGGGTGCGGCCCTAGATAAGACCAAAAAAAAAAAAAAAGGATAATAGCCAAAATGAACTTGTGATTATTGTGAATAATGATATTGTGAACATTCATGTACAAGCTTTGTTGGAACATCTGTTTTCATTTCTTTTGGGTATATTTACCCAGGAGTGGAATTACTGGGTCATACAGTAATTCTATGTTTAACTTTTTGAGAAACCAACTGCTACCAGGTTTTTCCATGAAGCTGCAACATTTTACATTCCCATCAGCAATATATGAGAATTCCAGTTTCTCTGCATCCTTGCCAACACTGGTTATTTTTCTGTTTGGTTTTTTAAAAGTTATAGCTTAGTATTTGCAGGTGGTACCATATTGTGGTTTTGACTTATATATCCCTAGTGATTAACGATTTTGAGCCTGTTTTCATGTGCTTGTCGGTCATTCGTATATCCTGTTTGGAGAATGTCTTACATGTGTATGTAAATTTTTGCCCATTTCTTTTTGTTTTTTTTTCTGGGCCGCACCTGCACCATATGGAGATTCCCAGGCTAGGGGTCGAATTGGAGCTGTAGTTGCTGGCCTAAACCACAGCAACGCCAGATCCGAGCCACGTCTTCGACCTACACCACAGCTCATGGCAATGCCTGATCCTTAACCCACTGAGTGAGGCCAGTGATCGAACCTGCATCCTCATGGGTACTAGTCAGATTTGTCCCACTGAACCACAACAGGAGCTCCCCCCCCCCCTTTTTTTGTCTTTTTAGGACCACACCTGTGGTGTATGGAAATTCTCAGACTAGGGGTCAAATCCGAGCTGTAGCCGCTGGCCTATGCCACAGTCATAGCATCGCCAGATCCTATATCTGTAACCTACAGCACAGCTCATGGCAACACCAGATCCTTAATCCACTAATCAAGGCCAGGGATCGAATCTACATCCTCATGGATACTAGATTCATTTCCGCTGAGCCACAATGGGAACTCCTCCTTGCCCATTTCTTAATTGAGTCGTCTTTTTGCTTTTGAGTTGTAAGAGTTCTTTTTATATTCTGAATCCTAGACCCTTAACAAGTATGTGATTTGTAAATATTTTCTCCCTTTCTTCATGGATACCAGTTGGATTCGTTTCCGCTGCACCACAGTGGGAACTCCCTTCTCCCATCCTTTATGTCTTTTTTGATGACGTCCTTTGATGAACAATGGTTTTTGATTTAATGAAGTCTTATTTCTCTGTTTCTTGCTTTGTTCCTTGTGCCTTCAGTGTCACCTAAAAAACCATTGCCAGGAGTTCCCTTGCGGCACAGCTTGTTAAGGATCTGGCAGCTTGAGTCACTGCTGTGGCTTGGGTTTGGTCCCTGGCCCGGGAACATCCATATGCCACTGGTGCGATCAAAACCCCCCTTCCCCCAAAATCGCCACATTTGTAGTCACAAAGATTTACCACTATGTTTTCTAAAAGTTTTATAATTTTAGCTTTTCCACTTACGTATTCTCTTTAATTTTTGTATATGGTGTGAAAGTAAGTGTCCGACTTCATTGTTTTGCTCATGGATAGATAGTTCTAGCAGCACTGGTTGAGCAGACTGTTGGTAATAGCAGACTATTACCCCATTAGGTGATCTTGGCATGCTTGTTGAAAATCACCTGACCATAGATGTATGGGTTTAATTATAGTTTTATTCTGTTGACACATGTGTATCTTTATGCCAGTACCACAATGTTTTGATTACTCTAGCTTTGTAGTAATTTGGTTTGGCTATATGGGGAATTCCTTTCAATTCTACATAAATTTTATTTTATTTTTTTTCTCTTAATGGATTTTATTTCAATTATAGGTGTACATAAATCATCACAAGTCGATTTTACAGATTTTGTACCCCAAACCCCCAGTGCATCCCCCCACCCCCCAGATTGTCTTGTTTGAAAAACCAAGGTTTTCCAAAGTCTGTGAGTCATTGTCTGTTCTGCAAAGAAGTTCATTGTGTCTTTTTAGTTTCCACATGTAAGCTGTAGCATTGGGTGTTGCTGTCTAATTGTCTGACTGGTTTCACTTCGCAG
>PVHT020000178.1:2590481-2600793 GCA_004024745.2 Catagonus wagneri | reverse complement strand
TTTCTAGGTCCATCCATGTTGCTATAAATGTTGGTAATTCGTTCCTTTTAATGGCTGAGTAACATTCCATTGTGTGTATGTACCATATCTTCCCTATCCACTCTTCTGTGGATGGGCATTTAGGTTGTTTCCATGACCTGGCTATTGCATAGAGTGCTGCAATGAACACTGGAGTACAGGTGTCTTTTCGGGTCATGGTTCCTGCTGGATAGATGCCCAGGAGTGGGATTGCTGGATCAAATGGTAATTCTATTTTGAGTTTTTTGAGGAATCTCCATACTGTTTTCCACAGTGGCTCTACATAAATTTTAGGATCAGCTTTTCCATTTCTGCAGAAAAGATTGTAGTCTCTGTTGTAATCTTTATTATTTCCTTCCTCCTGCTAGCTTTTGTTTTAGTTTGCTCTTTGTTTTCTGGTTTCTTCAGGTGAGAAGTTAATTGATTTGAGAGCTTCCTCTTTATTTTAATCGTGGTTTTTATGACTGCTCCCGCAGCATATGGAAATTCCTAGGCCAGGTATTGAACACCAGATCCATTAACCCACTGCACTGGGCTGGGGATCGAACTTCCACCTCCACAGCAACCCCAGCCGCTACAGTCAGGTTTCCTTTTTTTTTTTTTTTTTTTTGTCTTTTTAGGGCGGCACCCGTAGCGTATGGAGGTTCCCAGGCTAGGGGTCTAATCGGAGCTGTAGCTGCTGGCCTACACCAGAGCCACAGCAATGCCAGAGCCACAGCAATGCCAGATCCGAGCCGAGTCTGCAGCCTACACCATAGCTCACAGCAACGCCGTATCCTTAACCCACTGAGCGAAGCCAGGGATTGAACTGGCAACCTCATGTTTCTTAGTAGGATTCGTTTCTGCTGCGCCACAATGGGAGCTTCTACAGTTATTTTCTTACTGGAGAATTATAGGTGACTTTTGGTTTTTTTTGGCCTTGCCCTCCATGTAGAGAAGTTGTTGGGCCAGGGATCGAATCCAAAGCCACAACAGTGATGCTGACTCCTTAACCACTAGGCCACCAGGGAACTCCTCATCTTAAATTTTTAACAAACTAGTTTGAAGTAATACCAGCTTAGCCTCAGTAGTATACAAACACTCTGCTCCTTATATAGTTCTGTCCCTCTTCCTTTATGTTGTTATTGTCACAAATTATATCTTTATACTGTGTATTCTTATTAACACTGATTTTTGATTACTATCTTATGCCTTTGTTTTAAATCATATAGGAAAAGAAAGAGGAGTTACAAACCACAAATATAATAATACTGGCTTTTATACTTATTTATATAGTTACCTTTACCAGTGTTCATTATTTCCTCATATGACTTCAGGTTAGTGTCTTATGTCTTTTGACTGACTTAACCCTAAAGGACTCTCTTCAACATTTCTTGTAGGGCAGATCTACTGGGCACAAATTTCCTCAACCTTTGGTATATGTGAGTTCTTCCAATTTTTCCTTTGGCCATGTCTATGGCATGTAGAAGTTCCCGGGCCGGGGATCAAACCCATGCCACAGCCTCAACCCAAGCTGCTGTAGTGACGACATTGAATCCTTAACCTGCTGTGCCACAAGAGAACTCCCAATTTTTCCATTTTGAAAGACAGTTGTGCTTGATACAGAATTCTTTCTTTCTTTCTTTCTTTGTCTTTTTTGCCTTTATCTAGAGCTGCACCTGCGGCATATGCAGGTTCCCAGGCTAGGGGTCTAACAGGAGCTATAGCTGCTGGCCTTCGCCACAGGCACAGCAACGTGGGATCCGAGCCGCGTCTGTAACCTACACCACAGCTCACAGCAACGCTGGATCCTTAACCCACTGAGCAAGGCCAGGGATTGAACCCACAACCTCATGGTTCCTAGTCGGATTCGTTAATCACTGAGCCACAAAGGGAACTCCAATACAGAATTCTTTGTTGATAGTTTTTTCTTTATAATACTTGAATATGTTGTCCCACTGCCTTCTGGTTTCCATGATTTCTGGTGAGAAATCAACTGTTTATTGTGGATCCTTTGGCATAAATCACTTGTCTCATTGCTTTTAAGATACTTTCTTTTGGCTTAGGCTTTCAATAATTTGTAGTGTGTCTTGATGTGGATATCTTTTTTTTTTTTTTTGTATTTTTGGAGCCATATCCGCGGCATATCGAGGTTCCCAGGCTAGGGGTCGAATCCCTGGCCTCACTCAGTCAGTTAAGAAATGGGCATTGCTGTGAGCTGTGGTATAGGTCACAGACACTGCTCGGATCTCCCACTGCTGTGACTGTGGTGTAGGCCGGTGGCTACAGCTCCAACTTGACACCTAGCCTGGGAACTTACATATGTCAGGAATGTGACCAAAAAAAAACCAAAAGGCAGAGTTCCCGCTGTGGCACAGCGGGTTAATGACCCAACCGCAGCAGCTCAGGTCAGTGCAGACGCACAAGTTTGCTCCCCAGCTCATCAGCACAGTGGGTTAAGAATTCGGTGTTGCCATAGCTGTGGCTCAGGTCACAGCTGTAGTTCAGACTCTGTCCCTGGCCCAGGAAACTCCACATGCCCAGGTGTGGTCAAAAAAAAAAAAAAAAAATCAGCTTGCTTTCTGAAACTTCCTTGCAATATTCCTATTTATGTGTTATGTTCTACTTTTATCTGCACCTCCTCTTTCCTTTGTGTCTCTTGTCTCCTGATCAGTTTTGTTTCCATTTCTTAGGAGTTTCTCCTTACTATGAGCCTTTGTTCTGCAGGAAGTCCCAGCAGGTTAGTTTTGAGAGCTCCAGGGCCTTGACTGCTCCAGCCCCTTCAGACCTTTCTGCCAAGCCTTTGTACTCACTCATGGCTTGATAACCCCCACCCCCAAGTTCAGCTGCTACTAAATTTGGCCATTGGTGTTTCCCAGTGAATACCTGCTTAATATGTTGTCTCTTTGTCTCTCTGAGCAGCGTTCTGAATAATGTCTTAGTTCTGTCTCGCGGTTCACTTAATTTTCTTTTCGACTATGACAGATATTTGGTTTTTAATATGCTTTTTATTTTTCATTTCTAGAAGTAGTTCTGTTTTGTTCTTTTCCAGTTCTGCTTGGTTATTCTTTTATAGTTTCTGATTGGCTCAGAAATATATTTTATTTCTTTAAATATATTAAACATAGTTATTTTATATTCTGTTGGATAATTCCAATATTTGAAGCTAGATGTTGTTGTTTCTGCTGCTTCTTGCTCATGGTACCTTGTTTCCTTTTGTGCATAGTAATTTTTGACTGAGCTGCCCATTTTCCTTAGGAATTGATTTGTGGGGGTGTTTTATGCCCTGGACTGAAGATGAGGCCTGGGTAATATATTATTTTGCATCATTTTTTTTCTCGTAAGGCATCATACTAAGGCAGTTTATACTTTTTTTCACCAAAATGCGATAGTATATCATAGTGCTGTTGTTGAAGTGGTTGTGATGAATCGCCCTTTGCCTTGTTCTCTGGGGACTGTAGGTATATCCTGAGTTTGAAGATCAGAGAGCCTGTCTGCCATCAGGATCTTTCCTGACTTGTTCCTCAGACAACACCATCCGCTTCTGGAACATGAACAACAGCCCTGACCCTCACTGGCAGAAGAACATCTTCAGTAATGTGAGTGGTGGCTTCATGGTGAACCATGTTTTAGGAGGACAGAGGCCTGCTTGAAGCTGGGGTACGTGGACAGGCAGGAGCTTTAGGAAAGCTTGGTATTAGGCTTCACTAGGGGCAGGAACTAGGGACCAAGGCAGGTCACTCTCTGTCTCCTCTCCCTCTCTCTTCCTCTTTCTTTCTAGGTGCCATGGTCTTTTCTCTCTGCTTTCCTTTACCAGTGAGCTCCTGCTCTGCAGCTGTGCGTGGACACAGCCATTGCAGGCAACCGGATGTACTCAACAAAGATGAAATTGTTCCCCGCGTCTTACGTTAGAACTCCCTGGGAGAGCACCTGATGGGCCAAATGGGGCAGGGCAGCACCTGCCTAGCTAGCTGCCACACAGTGAGGCCTGGGGTGGGGTGCTAACAGGGTCCAAAGAAAGCTGTGATGAGAGGCTGCTGGGAAAGCTTGTGCAGAAGGAATGGTTGGCATTGCTAGGTCAGTGAGGGAGCTTCTCTGAGGAGCTGAGACCTGAATCATGCCTTCATTGTTCTGCAGATACTCTATAAAGTCAGTGCTAGGTGCTGTGCTGCATGGCTGGGGACATGTCAGTGACCTAGATAGATCCTTCTCTTGCTCCCGTGGCACCTACACTCTAGTCCGAGGAGACAGGCAGTGAGCCAATAACTGCACAAATTATGATAAAATCACAAGCATAATAAACACCATGAGAGAAGGTTGTAAGGTATGAGTAGGATATGTTAACAGTCATCTGATTTCACCTGTGGCATTAGGGGCAGCTTCCTGTAGGAAAAGATTAACTGAACTGAGATATGGAGGCTGGGAGGAGTGAAGAGGGGAGGGGAGAGAGTTCTACACCATGGGACAAAGGCCTTGAGGCTGGAAAGAGCTTGGTGAGCTGGAAAACCTTAAAGAGGTCAGTGTGGCTGGAACAAAAAAGACCCTTAATGCGCAGTGTGAACAGCAAGTACTTCTTTACTGCTCCCCTTGCTAGCCCATGCTACATCTCCTTTTCTGCACCTGTGATATACATGTTCTGTTTGTCTGCATACAATAGAAAAACCCAAAACAAGAGGTAAAAGGTTGTTTTTCTGAATCATAAAAATAGTCTAGAGGTGGAGTTCCTGTTGTGGTGCAGCAGAAATGAATCCGACCAGTATCCATGAGGACATGGGTTCAATCTCTGGCCTCGCTCAGTGGGATAAGGATCTGACGTTGCTGTGAGCTGTGGTGTAGGTCCCAGACACGGCTTGGATCCCTCATTGCCTTGGCTATGGTGTAGGCCGGCAGCTGTAGCTCTGATTCGACCCCTAGCCTGGAAACTTTCATATGCCTCAAGTGCAGCCCTAAAAACAAACAAACAAACAAACAAAAATAGTCTAGAGGTAACCAGTCTAGGAAGCCCTTAGAGATCTAAGAGCAGTCCAGCTGTCAACTCTGCTGTTTTGAAGGAGTGGCCCTTGTCCTTGTGCTCCAGGATGGCTACTGGAGTTCTGGTCACTACGTTCAAGTTCCAGACAGCAGAAGAGTGGGAAGGAGGAAGAAAAATTTTCACTTGCTTTACATTTCGTTGACCAGAATTTATTCACACAGCTTTATCCAGATGCAAGAGAGGCTGAGAAAGAGTTATTAATCTGGGTGGTGAACCTCCTAAGTCAAAATTGGAGTTTTGTTACTCCAACTGAAGAATAGGAGACTGGCTCTCAGGAGACAGAACTGCAGAGGTGCTTCAGGGCTTTCATAGCGCTGACCTCAGAGCTTTCCTTCCTGCAGACCCTGCTGAAGGTCGTGTACGTGGAGAATGACATCCAACACCTGCAGGACATGTCACACTTTCCAGACCGCGGAAGTGAGAATGGAATGGCTGTGGACATGAAAGCTGGGGTGCGAGTCATGCAGGTCAGTCCTGATGGCCAACACTTGGCTTCAGGAGACCGAAGTGGAAATCTGAGGCAAGTGGGCCCTGGCGGTGTGGAGGGTACACCTCCCAGCTTGGGCTCGGGTAGTAAGAGCAGTGGGGAGGAACCCTGGCCTTGGCACCTCCAGCTCCCCAGTGGGAATGAGGGGGTGAGTAGCAGTCTGGTAGGCAGCCACCCCTGGGAACATAAGCTTCCAGAAGGGCCGGCTCAAGGTAGATCAGAGTAGCTCCTGGGCCTCAGCAGCTGGGACAAGTGAATTCTGCCTGCAGAGTTGATAGGAAAACTAGCATGACTCTAGGGCAGGGTGACACCTTCTGATCTACATGGTAGTAGCACTGCTGAACCATCAAAGAAGATGCCAGCTGGAGCTTGGGACTCCTGGTGGCCCTGGGGGAGGGGCCAAGAGGATGGGACATTTGAGAGCTCAGGCCGTTTACCACACTGTGGAGGTTTTCAAGATGTGACAGGCCCAATAGGTATTGACAGAATATGAGCCCTGTCACAGGGATCAGGTTTAAGGTAAGGAATGACAGCTGTTAACACCTGGGTTCCAGGGGCACGGGAGAGCATGTGTCTCATAAAGGGGCAGCCACCATGCAGCACCAGCAGAACAGGCTCCAAGTTGTCATATAGTTTCGTGTAAGAGGGACAGAGTGCAGATTTTTTCTGTGACAATTTATGGTATGTTAAACGGCGGCAACTGTTTTGATGTCAATTACTGCTTAAGGCAAACTGCACGTCCCACTGATAGCACTTGGCTGTGAATGTTGAAAATGGTAGTGAGAGCTCACATGAGCACAGCGGGCTCCTCCAGTACCACCTATCTTGACTGATTTCATCCTCTGATGTAAGTGCTATTGTTAGCTCTACTCTCAGATGGGTTAATTGAGGTGAGAGAGGCCAAGTGGCTAGACTAGGATCACACAGGTGGAGAGTGGAGGAGCTGGATGACTGTTACTTTCTCTTTTTTTTCGCTTTTTAGGGCTGCACCTGCGGCATATGGAGGTTCCCAGGCTAGGGGTCGAATTGGAGCTACAGCTGCGGCCTATACCAGAGCCACAGCAACGCAGGAGCCAAGCCACTTCTGCAGCCTACACCACAGCTCACGGCAACGCCAGATCCTTAACCCACTGAGCAAGGCCAGGGATCAAACCCTCAACCTCAAGGTTTCTAGTCGGATTCGTTTCCGCTGCACCACCACAGGAACTCCAGTTTCTTATTTCACCCCTGGATGACCTGTGTTCTGATTTTATTTGGCAAGAATGTGAGGAAAGGAGTTCCTGCTGTGGCACAACATGTTCAACAGCATCTTGGAAGCACTGGGAGGTGGGTTTGATCCCCCTCCTGGCACAATGGGTTAAAGATCTCGCGTTGCTTCAGCTGCAGCTTAGGTTGAGACTGCGGCATGGATCTGATCCCTGGCCTGGGAACGTCATAAGCCAAGAGGAGGCCAAAAATGGGGGGAAAAAAAGAATATGAGGAAAGTCTGAATATGAGACTCTTTAAGAATGAGAAATTGGGAAAGTTCCCATTGTGGAACTGCAGAAACGAATCTGACTAGTATCCATGAGGACGTGGGTTCGATCCCTGGCCTCGCTCAGTGGGTTAAGGATCTGGCTTGGCCATGAGCTATAGTGTAGGTTGCAGATATGGCTCGGATCCTGCATTGCTGTGGCTGTGGCTGGCAGCTGCAGCTCCAATTCAACCCCTAGCCTGGGAACTTCTTCCATATGTGGCCCTAAAAAGCAAAAAAAAAGGGAGGGAGAGAGAGAGATGGAGTTCCTGTCGTGGCTCAGTGGTTAACGAATCCATCTAGGAACCATGAGGTTGCGGGTTCAATCCCTGGCCTTGCTCAGTGGGTTAAGGATCCGGCATTGCTGTGAGCTGTCTTATAGGCCGCAGACGTGGCTCGAATCTGGCGTTGCTGTGGCTGTGGCTACAGCTCCGATTAGACCCCTAGCCTGGGAACCTCCATATGCCGCAAGTGCAGCCCTAGAAAAGGAAAAAAGGCAAAAAAAAAAAGAGGGAAATTAAGGAGTTCCCACTGTGGTGCAGCAGGTTAGGAATCCAGCATTGTCTTTAGGACAGTATGGGTTCAATTTCCAGCTCGGCACAGTGGTTTAAGGATTCAGTGTTACTGCAGCTGTGACACTGTGGCATAGATTTGACACTGTGGCTGCAGCTCAGATTTGATCCTTGGTCTGGGAACTTTCATATGCCATGGGTACTGCCAAAAAAAAAAAATAAATAATGATGAGAAATTTGGAGTTCCATGATGGCCTAGCAAGTTAAGGATCTGATGTTGTCACTGCTGAGGCTCAGATCACTACTACGGTGCAGGTTCGATCCCTGACCCAAGAACTTCCGTATGCCATGGGCGTGGCCAAAAAAAAAAAAAAAAGATTAGAAAGAAGAGTTCCTATGGTGGCTCAGCTGGGTAATAACCCAACTAGTATCCATGAGAATATGGGTTCAGTCTCTGGCCTTGCTCACTGGATTAAGGATCCGATGTTGCCACAAGCTTCAGTGTAGCTCACAGATGCGGCTCGGATCTTGTGTTGCTGCTGCTCCTGATTCGACACCTAGTCTGGGAATTAGGTGTGACCCTAAAAAAGAATAAAAAAGAAAGTAACACATATTGAGTTAAAAAAAGAAAGAAAGAATGAGAAATTGGAATCAAATGTTCCCACCCATAGATCCTAGCCTGGAATATAACCTCTGACCCTTTCCCGACCCCCGGGAATCACTTCTGATATAGCCCCTCCCTAACCCTTGTTCCCCAAGGACCATCCTAGATCTCATCTGTGGAACCACAGTGGCAGGTGCCCGGTGAGGTGCACCCAGGCTTGGTGCTGCTTCCTTGAGGATGGCAGATTTCTAGACGAGAGTGGTTGGGCATCTCTAGACTAGTTGGCCAGGGTAGGCTCTTCTCCATGTCACCTTCCTGGCTGCTCCAACCTTTTCTAGTAGTGGCAGAGCACCTGGAGCTGAGGGGTGGGGGCTTCAGATGGGGTACAGCAGGTGGTGTGTGTCTCCCAGGATCCACGAGCTGCACTTCATGGACGAGCTGGTCAAGGTTGAGGCCCATGATGCTGAGGTGCTGTGCCTGGAGTACTCCAAGCCTGAGACTGGTGAGCCCACGGCAGGGTTGGAGCTGGGGAGTGGCCTGCCTGGCAGAGCCACAGAGAGGGGTAGTTGGTGTCTGTGAATGACAGCTGTGAGTCCTGCGTTTAGTAAGGACCCCCAGGACTGGCACCTGGGTAGCTGGGACTTCAGAAAACAAGACATCAGCAGGCAGTTCTCAACTTGCTTATCCTGATCCCCAGGACCCCGAGCAGTGCTCAGGCTAAAGAGGTGAGTATTGGATGAGTCAGTGTATGAATGATCTTGTGTCTGCTAGAGAAAGTAGATCAATAATCAGACGTATTATTCTGAAAAAGTTTGGCGTTTGCAGAAAAGTTATAAAAATATTATGATGAATATCCATATCCTCCTCACCCAGGTGCCCCAAGTTACTTTCCTTTTTTTGCAACCCTATCTGACCTTGTGACTGTATATATGATTTTATCTGCTTGCCCTCTGTTCATTTCTCTGTTTCTGCATGTGTATGTATACACACAAACACACACACACACACAGTACAATAATAGCACATATGTTCGTTTTGTTTTTCTTTTGCTAAACTATTTGAGAGTAAGTTGCAGGTGTACCACCCTTTCACCCTTCAGTGCTTCTATGAGTATTTCCTAGCAGTGAGGATATGCATTTGCGTGACCACGGACATTTCCTTTAGAGACTATGCTGTCATCTCTTTTGTGGTTCTTTTTTTTTTTTCATATTAACAATGAATTTTATTTCAGTTATAGGTGTACAAAGATCATAAGTCAATTCGATAGATTTTGTGTCCCAAACCCACAGTGCATCCCCCGACCCCCCAGATTGTCTTATTTGAAAAACCAAGGTTTTCCAAAATCTGTGAGTCATTGTCTGTTCTTCAAAGATGTTCACTGTGTCTTTTTAGTTTCCACATGTAAGCGGTAGCATTGGGTGTTGCTGTCTAATTGTCTGACTGGTTTCACTTCGCATGATAATTTCTAAGTCCATCCATGTTGCTATAAATGTTGGTAATTCGTTCCTTTTAATGGCTGAGTAATATTCCATTATGTGTATGTACCATATCTTCCCTATCCACTCTTCTGTGGATGGGCATTTAGGTTGTTTCCATGACCTGGCTTCTTCCCTCTCTAGCTGCTTTGGATGTAAAGTTAGGTTGTTTATTTCAGCTTTTTCTTGTTTCCTGAGGTAGGCTTGTATTGCTATATACTTTCCTCCTAGCGCTGCTTTTGCTGAATCCCAGGGGTTTTGGAGTGTCGTGTCTTTGTTGTCATTTGCTTCTAGGTATTTTTTAATTTCCTCTTTGATTTCTTCAGTGTTCCATTGGTTGTTTTCTTGTTTTTTGTATCCATTCAGCTAGTCTATGTCTTTTGGTTGGGACATTCAGTCCATTAACATTTAAGTTAATTACTGATATATATGTTCTTATTGCCATTGTATTAACTGTTTGGGGTCTTTGTTGCTTTTTTTTTTAACCCTGAAGTTTTGATATAGGAGTCTATATACAAATGAGATTGTTTTAAGTTGTTGGTTTCTTAATTGCACGTGCGTCTCCAGTGACCTGCATTTGTGCTCTCTTCTCACGATTTCTGATTTTGGTAGCATAGTTGTGCATGGATGATTTAGTATCTTTATTGTATATATGCCTTTACTGGTGAGTCTTGTCATTTGTGGTGTTTTTG
>PVHT020000178.1:2555812-2581987 GCA_004024745.2 Catagonus wagneri | reverse complement strand
ATAGCCAGGTCATGGAAACAACAAGTCAATTTTATAGTGGGTTAAGGATTCGGCGTTGCCGTGAGCTGTGGTGTAGGTTGCAGACGCGGCTCGGATCCCGCGTTGCTGTGGCTGTGGCGAAGGCTGGCAGCTACAGCTCTTATTAGACTCCTAGCCTGGGAACCTCCATATGCTGCGGGTGCGGCTCTAGATAAAAGGCAAAAAGACCAAAAAAAAAAAAAAGCCTCTATCAGAGAGTTCTGTGGAAGAAATAAGTTCACACACATACAGTGCTTAGCACGGGGCCTGGCTGCCATTAGTACCATTGCTGTGGTTGGTTATTTCACCTGTGGAATGGAATGTATGAGTGGTGAGATTACCTGGGACCAGTCTACCTGCCAAGCGCCCAGCAGAGGGGCCAGTGAGTGGGGTTGGGACATTGCTATCAAGGCACCTGGGAAGGAGAAGACAGCCCAGGTGTCACATGTATCCTCTTTTTGGCAGGTCCATGTGGACCCTTCAGGCACCTTCCTGGCCACAAGCTGCTCTGACAAAAGCATCTCAGTGATTGACTTTTACTCGGGCGAGTGTGTTGCCAAGATGTTTGGCCATTCAGGTGGGTGTGCCTCCCTGCTTAGGACACCTCCCCACCTGTCTCCACACAGCCTTCTGACTCATAAGGCCAGCACAGCCTCTCTGCTCTGCTTGCAGAAATCGTCACCGGCATGAAGTTCACCTACGACTGTCGTCACTTGATCACAGTATCTGGAGACAGGTGGGAAAAGCCCGGAGGCTGCCGCTGGCTGGACCTCCTCCTGGGAGTGTGTGGGCCCTTCCTGTCAAGGACTCAGACCCCAGGACGCCTTGCCCAGAGCCTGCCTGTGCGGAGGGCCCTCTGAGTGTTCCAGCCTACTCTCCCCAGACAGCGTGCACCAGCCTTGAGTTCAGATCCCAGATCTACCACTTATTTGCGACCCTGAGCAGGTCATTTCCCCTCTCTGAGTCTCTGTAAAAGAGAGGTGACCGCCTCTCTACCTCGAAAATTGTATGGTCATAGTCAAACGAGATGATATATATAAGTTCCGTAGCACATGGTTGGTACCCTTTTTAGCATGAGGAGGTCCTTTTTGTCACCCTGATTTACTACAGTCCTCCGCCACAGCCCCCTTCTTTGGGTCTTAGGGCATTCAGAGCAGCCCTGGTTGGTGGGGGTGCCCAGGACCCCACCCAGAGTGGAGACCTGACTTTGTCTGGAGCCCCTGCACTTTGCTGATGTGGGACAGGGACTGGGGAATAGGGTCTTGGCTATGGTGACCCAGGTAGCCTCAGGTTCAGATGGTTTCCACATCCACTGTTTCTCCCTCTTCCACGTCTCTCCTTGGCCTCTGTAGCTGCGTGTTCATCTGGCACCTGGGCCCAGAGATCACCAACTGCATGAAGCAGCACTTGTTGGAGATCGACCACCGGGAGCAGCAGCAGCAGCAGCAGAACACAAAAGATGGGAAGTGGAGCAGCCACCCCAGGTCCTGGCGGCCCCCTGTCCATCCCTCATGGATCCATTCGCCAGAGGGATGTCTTCCTGCCTTGGGCCCCTTGAGGAGTGAGGCTGGGACACAGCTGTGGCCCAGACAGCCCTGGGCTCGGCCCTTTGTGCACTTGGGGCCTAATGGGGAGATGGAATTTGAATGCAGAGTTACAGTATTACATATGAGAAGGGTTTTGAAGTGGGTAAGCAAAAGTGCCTGGAGGTCCCCGGAGCACTCTGGTGGGGAATCCCCAGGGGCTGTGGGGGCCAGAGGAGACTCCCAACTTAGCCCACGGTAGGGAGGGAAGAGGTCAGGGAAGGGTCCAGTGGAGCCAGGATGTCTTCTTAATCTTGAAATGAAAGTTATGTCTTCACTAATGGCTTTGAGTTTCTTGAACATATTTCTTAAGTCTTTATGTTGCAAGACCAATATAATTTGGAGTGAATTCCTGTTCTGATTTGGGATTTGGGTTTGGAGGTCTCAGTTTGAGTGGAAGGTTTTGAATTTTCCCCTCTCCTCCCGCTAGAACTGTCCCTGTCTCTCCCTCTCTCTGTCTCTCTCTCTCTTTTTTTGTTTATATTTTTATTTTTTTTGGCCGTGCCTACAGCATGTGAAAGTTCTCCAGCCAGGGATTGAACCCACACCACAGCAGTCACCTGAGCTGCTGCAGTGTCAACACCGGATCCTTAACCCACAAGGGAATTCCTTTCTGTCTTGAGGCTTTGCCATTGCCTTCCTGAGGTGACCAGGCCTGATGTGGGCCTCCTGGTCTGTAGTCTGCAGGGAGTGCAGATCAAAGCACCAAGAGAGTGGACCACTCTTTGGCTCTTGGAGCTGAAATCTCATTGCTAACCCCGCTTCCCGCAACAGAACCCAGCAACTTAGCACTCATGCCCCGCTCTCTGCCTTGCTTTCCATTCCATTGCTGTGGCCCTTGAAGAGTTGGTCTTATTTTTTGAGCCCAGCCTTTGTTACATCTCATTTAGCATGGCAGTATGTTTCTAGCAGAGGGAGTGTGGCGGGTGAGACCTCCCAGTACCATCTTGCTCAAAAGAGTGTGTTCGTATGAACCATAGCCCAAGACCCAGCTCTAGGCAGGTCCCCTCTCCCACCACACTTACCTATATTTCCCTCCCTGCTGTCCTCATTCCTGGCTTCAGGCAGGAGATGTGCACATCCATGCCCAGCGAGATCCGCTCCCTAAGCCCTGGAGAACAGACAGAGGATGAGCTGGAGGAAGAGTGTGAACCTGAAGAGTTGCTGAAGACACCATCCAAAGAGAGCTTGGATCCAGGTTGGGAAAGGGGCCTTGTTTTGAACTCTCAGTGGAGGGATCATTGCTGGGTTTGGGCCTGCAATTTGTTTTCCGAGCCTGGCACATCCTGAAGCTCAATAATCTCATCAGTCGGGACTCTCAGTGTAATAACAACTAGACTCTCATGGACTTTAGCTGGAAAGAGAATTTATTGGTTCTTGTAAATGAAAATTTGGGAGTATTGGTTCAGGCATAGCTGGATCCAGGTGGTCAGGTGATGTTGATGAAAAGATGTTTTTTTACTTTCTGGCTCTGCTTTTCTCCGTGTTGACTTGCTCTCAGGCACTCTCCTCGAACAAGGGCAGAGTATCCCCCGGCAGCTCAAGGTTGTAACACTCTGTAGAGAAGAGCGCATCTCTTTCCCAATAGCTCAGGCAAAGTCCTGGGTTCATGACTCACATTCCTGCTATGAGTCACATGCCCGTTTCTGAGCCAGGCACTGACTGGCCAGGCCTGAGTCATAGGGTCATCCCTGAGGGCAGAGGCTTTAGTCAGGTCCACTGGAACCACCTGATCAAAGACCAGGGGTGGATGTAAGGGGGTGTCCCACGGGGACAAACAGGGTGATGTTAACTGGAAGACAGAACAGGTTCTCTTGTTCAGGCAGAAGGAAGAGTCTTAGCTCAGCGGCTTTTTGAGAGCCCAGGCCCTCAGTACGTTTCTGCCCCTCTGAGTATTGCCTTGGCTTAGGCACAAGGTTGCAAGAACGCTGCCTAAGTTCCAGGTATCAGAGGCAGTCCCTCCTGGAATCTCCGTTAGAGAGGAAACTCTTCCCTAGTAGTCCCTGCAAGCTTCTCGCAGGTCCCATTGGCCCTGATTACTCAGTTGTTAGAGAGGCTGGCAGCGGTGACTGGCACTGGGTGCCCTTTGTGAGGGGGGTGGGCTCCTCCCACAAGGAGGAAACAGACGGGGCCCAATGGATGGTGGATTGGTAACAGCAGTGTGAGACTGGGGAAAAGTCAGAGTGATAAGCTCATTTTCTTTGTCACCACCCTCATGTCTAAATATCCTTGCCAGGGTGGCCAGTTTTAGGAGTTTGGTATGCTTTTTTTTTTTTTTTTTTGGTCTTTTTGCCTTATCTAGGGCTGCACCCGTGGCATATGGAGGTTCCCAGGCTAGGGGTCTAACAGGAGCTGTAGCTGCCGGCCTTCGGCACAGCCACAGCAATATGGGATCCGAGCCGCCTCTGCAATCTACACCACAGCTCACAGCAATGCTGGATCCTAAACTCCTTAACCCACTGAGCAAGGCCAGGGATTGAACCCGCAACCTCATGGTTCTTAGTCGGTTTCGTTAACCACTGAGCCACGATGGGAACTCCTGGTATGAATTCTTAGAGGCTTTTTCCTGAACTTGGATATACATATTGCATATCTATAGGAATCATTTATGTGCACAAATTGTATGATATTGGATATCTTTTTCCTCTCAGAACTATCTTTTTGACCTGTCGAGTGGTGGAGACAAAGCAGAGGCCTCCCTCTTTTAACCAGCAGCGTAGTAGGGTATTTTAAGTAATTGTGCTCTGGGTGGGCATTTACATTGTCATGAATGAAGCCTCCTCCTTGGCCCTGTGTGGGGTATTTCTCTAGGACAGAGGCATGTGAAGACTGGCTTTGCTGGGTCCTGGGGTTAGTCAGTACACTTTCTTTTTTTTTTTTTTTTTGTCTTTTTAGGGCCACACCTGTGGTATATGGAGGTTCCCAGGCTAGGGGTCTACTCAGAGCTGTTGCTGCCGGCCTTCGCCACAACCACAGCATTGCAGGATCTGAGCCATGTCTGCGATCTACACCACAGCTCACAGTAAAGCTGGATCCTTAACCCACTGAGCGATGCCAAGGGTCGAACCTGCAACCTCATGGTTCCTAGTAGGATTCATTTCCGCTGCGCCACAACGGAAACTCCTAGTCAGTACACTTTCAAATTTAAAAGAAACCCCCAGGGGCCTTCCAAATCCAATTACTGCCCATCTAGCAGTCAGTGTTAAGCCCTCTGCTCCTCGCCCCTCCCCCCCATACTTTTGCCATTTTAAGCATCCCATAGTTTGAAGCATTTTACTTTTGGTCAGTCTTATGGGTAAAGCATATTCTATTGCTGAAATTTGTGTTTCCTTGACAATTAGTGAGCTTAACCAGCTTTGCATATTGTTGTTTCCTGTATTATCTCTTTGGAGGACTGCCTGTTTATGTTGCCTGTTGTCGGTTGGGTTGTTTTTCTCTTTTCATGGATTTCACGCATCCCTCCAGATCCTCGGTGCCTGCTGACCAACGGCAAGCTGCCACTCTGGGCAAAGCGGCTGGTGAGTCTGCCCAGAGAGCGGGACTCCTAGGGGCTGGCAAAGGAGGGGTGCCCTCCTCCGTGCTCCTTGTTCTTTTGGGAACCCTCTTCCCCATCTACATCTCTCCTTTCCCTGGAGAACAACCCTTATCGTTCTTCCTGTCTCAGCATAGACAGCCCTTCGTGCAACACGTATTTACTGTGCGTCTGCCCTGTGCTAGGCTTTGCTTTGGCCCTTAGATACTGCAGTCAGCAAGGCAGATGAAATCTCTGCCTTCACAGGCTCTTTTTCTGGTGTGGAAGATGGACAATATCCACATTAAACAGGTAAATTGTAGAAGTTCCCTTTGTGGTTCAGAGGTAACAAACCCCAATTAGTATCCATGAGGGTGCGGGTTCGATCCCGGGCCTCACTCAGTGGGTTAAAGATCCGTCGTTGCCATGAGCTGCAGTGTAGCTTGCAGGTGCGGCTCAGATCTGACATTGCTGTAGCTGTGGTGTAGGCCAGCAGCTGCAGCTCCAGTTTGACCCCTAGCCTGGGAAACTCCATATGCTTCAGGTGTGGCCCTTAAGAAAAAAAAGGTAAATTGTAGAGTATTTTGGAAATTGATAATCAGTGCTATGGAGGAAAGAAAGCTGAGAAGAAAAATAAGTGCTAGGGAAGGGGAAGTGACAGTTTTAGGGTAAAAACAAAAGGCTTCACTGGGAAGGTCATATTCGAGTTAGACTGAAGCAAGTGAGAAATGCACATCCTGGGAAAGAAGATCAGTCTGCAGGGGCGTAGGCCAGGGGACAGGATTGTGCTTAGCAAGTTCAAGGATTGCGGGAGGCCTGGGTGCCTGGGTAGGGGTGAATGAGGGCAGAGTAGCAGGAGAAGGGGTCAGAGAGAGAGTGGGCTGGGCCGTGAGGGACCGTGTAGGCTTGATGCGTTCCCTGGACACCCCTTGTGTCCTTCTCCACTTGGCTTTTCCCCTGTGGCGCTGGGTGAGATGGACAGGAGGGAGGGCTCTGAGCTGAGGAAGACCATGTTCTAACTCAGGCGTGGCTGCCTGTGGGAAACAGACCTGAGGGCAAGAAGGGAACCAGGGAGGGCCCTGCTGTGACAATCCAGGAAAGAGAGGTTGCAGGCTGGACAAGGGGAGAGAAATGGTTGGATTCTAGATGGATTTAGAAGGTGGAGCCAAACTGCTAGATGTGAGGGGAAGTGAAGGACTAGCATTAAGTTAAGGCTGAATGAATGGTCATTAACTTGAGGGAGGAGCAGGCTAGGAGCCTAGTGGGTTGGAAGTTGGCAGCAGAATCCTAAACGGCAGGTTGAAGGGTTTATTTCAGGAACAAGGTCAGACCTCAGATCAAAGCCTAAATGTCAGCTCCTCAGGGAAGCCACCCCTACCATTGTCCCTTGCCCTGCAGACCAGGTCAGGGCATCTGGCTGTGCTCTCTCAGGCCCCCAAGGTTCTTATCAGTGCATGTTACAGTTGAAATTATATCCAGGAGTTCCCGTCGTGGCTCAGTGGTTAATGAATCCGACTAGGAACCACAAGGTTGCAGGTTCGATCCCTGGCCTTGCTCAGTAGGTTAAGGATCTGGCGTTGATGTGAGCTGTGGTGTAGGTTGCAGACGCGGCTCGGATCCTGTGTTACTGTGGCTCTGGTGTAGGCCAGCGGCTACAGCTCCGATTAGACCCCTAGCCTGGGAATCTCCACATGCCGTAAGTGTTGCCTTACAATGTGGTTTACTCTGGCTCTGTTGAGTCTTTTATATGTGTTATTTAATCCTCATCAATGCACGGCCTTTTCATATCCCCTCTTGTTTCACAGATAGGTAACTGAGGCCCAGAGAGGTTAAGTAACTCATCTAAGGTCACACAGCTAGGAATTGGAGGAGGTGGGATCAACCCTAGAAGGCTGGCTCCAGAGCCTGAGTTCTCAAGCACCCAGCCTCTGCTGTCTCTCAGACAAGTCTTGGTAGGAGGTGGTGGTGGGTAGGACCAGTGTAGGGGGCCATGGAAAGAAAGGAGCCATATCTTGGATGTGTTTGGATGGCAGAGTGGAAGAAAGACAGTGTGAAGCATGAGGGACAGAATAAAGAGTGAAGGAGGGCCTCAAGGTTTGGGGCCGGAGCAGCGGGAAAGAATCACTAGGTCAGGGAAGGCTTTGGGAGGAGAGGCGTAGGGTTGCAGGGGAGGGCAGTCATTGTCTTCAGCACGTTTGCTCTGAAAGGTCACTCACCATCCCCGTGGAGATGTGGAGCAGTTGTGTGTGCACTTCTGAAGTTAACAAGCAAGCTTCAAGCTGAAGGTTGATCCTTGTATCGGGAAGTTGTTTCTGAGAGGCGTCTAAAGCCAAGAGGCTGGATGAGGGTCCATGCAGAGTCCCTGGGCCCCATTGGAGTTGGTGAGTACTTGGCTAGCTGCCTGACCATCGCCTGTCACCCTCAGCTGGGAGATGATGACGTGGCAGACGGCTCAGCCTTCCAGGCCAAGCGGAGCTACCAGCCACACGGCCGCTGGGCAGAGCGAGCTGACCAGGAGCCTCTCAAGACCATCCTGGACGCCCGGGACCTGGATTGCTACTTTACCCCCATGAAGCCTGAGAGTGTGGAGGATTCCATTCTAGATACGGTGGAGTTGCAGAGACTGGCGGGCCTGCTGAACCAGGTACAGACTGCCTGCCCCAGCTCGGCCTGCAGACCCTGCACCATGACTGCCTGACTAGAACCTGGGGCCTCGGCGCTCTTGTTTTGAAAATAAGGCTGACTGCCCCCCTCCAGGGTGTGAGAGGTTACGTGAGATGGTGGAGGACAGGAGAGTGAGCCCCCGGCCTGGTGCACAGTGAAATGTCCCAGAGCGGACCAGGAATCGGGGAGGTGGTCACTTGGGAATTAAGAGCTTGAGCTGGTGGTGGGTGGGGGTGGTGCAAGTCTAGGCCTGAGTGGGGGGCATTTGAGCAGGTGGGGTCTTGGCCCTACTCCTTCCTGGCTCTGTAACTTGCAGCAAGGCATGCTGGTATAGGCTTTCATTTAAAACATATGATCATTTGGGGGGAAAAAATGACCAAGAAAAATTTCAGATTTCAGAAACAGGTTATTTCAAAAAATGGGAGTTCCTGCTATAGCACAGTGGGTTAAGAATCCGACTGCCATGGCTTGGGTCATTGCAGAGTTGAGGGTTCTATCCCAAGCTCAGTGCAATGGGTTAAGGATATGGCATTGCTGCAGCTGTGGCATAGGTCACCACTGTGGCTCAGATTCGGTTCCTGGCCCAGGAACTTCCATATGCCCCAGGTGCAGCCAGAAAAAAAAAAAAGGGAGTCATGGGAGTTCCTTTGTGGCACAGAGGGTTAAGGGTCCGGTGTTGTCACTGCAGAGGCTCGGGTTGCTGCTGTGGTGCGACTTTGATTCCTGCCCCAGGAATTTCTGCATCCCACAAGTGCGGTCAGAAACCCCAAACAAACAAAAACAGAAAACAAAAAATAGTCATACAGGAGTTCCTGTCGTGGCTCAGTGGTTAACGAATCCGACTAGGAACTATGAGGTTGCGGGTTCAATCCCTGGCATTGCTCAGTGGGTTAAGGATCCGGCATTGCCGTGAGCTGTGGTGTAGATTGCAGATGCGGCTCGGATCCTGCATTGCTGTGGCTGTGGTGAAGGCCGGCAGCTACAGCTCCGATTAGACCCCTAGCCTGGGAACCTCGATGTGCCGCGGGTACAACCCTAGGGAAAGGCAAAAAGACAAAAAAAAAAAATAGTCATTAAAAAAAAGCCCTTGGAGGGCTTTTACGGGAATCCAATGCTAATGACAGGGTCTGGGCCCTTCAGAGGTGCTGACACAATTTTAGCTCTTATTCTGTTCTTTTCCAAATGAAATTTTTTTTAATCTATTATATGTTTTCTTATGGGGCATAATATGCATACAGTTAGCTATGTGCACAAATCGTAAATATACAGTTTGATAAATTGTTAGCTGTGTACACCACCCAAGTCAAAATATGCAGCATTTTCTACTTCTCCGAAGACCCCCTTATGCCCCTTCCATTCAGTCCCCCCACTGAGGCAACCAGCATTCTCACCTCTCTCACCATGGATTGCTTTACCTGTTTTTGAACTTCATGTGAATATTCTTTTTTTTTGGTCTTTTTGTCGTTTTAGGGCCGCACCCACGGCATGTGGAGGTTTCCAGGCTAGGGGTCTAATAGGAGCTATAGCTGCCGGCCTACACCAGAGCCACAGCAACACAGGATCCAAGCCACGTCTGCGACCTACACCACAGCTCACAGCAAAGCTAGATCCTTAACCCACTGAGTAAGGCCAGGGATCAAACCCGCAACCTCATGGTTCCTAGTCAGATTCGTTTCCGCTGAGCCACGACGAGAACTCCTCATATGAATATTCTTAAGGGTTGGAGCCATACCTGTTCCTTATCTGTAAAGGGGCTGATGATAACGCAGAGGTAGCACGGAGTGAGCTCATCATGGCCAGGTCCAGGCCACTGTCACTGTTGGTGTTGGTGGATCACCTAGCAGCTTCTAGCTCGTTGTCACAGCTGCCTCTGATGACTGTGCCCTCTTCACCCGCAGTCAGAGAGTCCCCAGGAGGATGGCTGTGAGCATCCTTCCTTAACACCCCCTCAGAGGGAGTCTTCTGAGGTCAGTGAGCTCATCTACTCCCTGGAGACAGAGGTGACAGTCACAGAGACAGACAGGTGGGTGTCCTTTGCACTGAGGGGAACCTTTGTTGGAGAGAGGCAGCCTCAGCCAGTAGAGTCGGGTTGGGGGGGGTCACCCTAGAAGAACTGGTCTCTGCTCTCCCAGTGAGCCACTGGCAGGGAGGTGGAGGGGTGAGGTCCAGATGGCGTGGGAGCCCAGCGATGCAGCTTCTGCTGCAGCCTGTTTCCCTGGTTCCAGGAGGAGAGGGAGGGAGCCTTTGGAGGAGGCAGAAGGAGGCGAGGCTGTATTCCGGGTAGGAGCAGGTGCAGCTGCTTACAGGTTCTGAGCGGAGGGCAGTTGTTTACTAACTAGTATGTTGTCCTTTCCTCACCCACATCGGCACTGCAGCAAGCATTGCGCCGAGGAGGTAGAGGGGGCGCCTGGAGACCAGCAAGATGATTTCTACCTCCGGGTCCCCTCCATCGGCTCGAAGGACCAGAGTCCCCCAGAGGGTGAGTGAGCGCCAGGCAGAGACCCTCTGGCCCCTTTCTGGGCACTGATGGTGACCTTGACTCAGTCTGCCTGAAGCTCAGAGTTTATCACAGAGACAGACATGGTCCCTGCTGTCACCCAAGGATTCTGGAACCCAACTGGCCACCAGTGGGAGCCAGCTCTGCACCTTCCTTGAGGTTTAGCCTTGCTGGGCCATGAAAATCGGGAGCAGGTATTATCACTCCCTTCTCCAGATGAGGAAACTGAAGCCCCAAGAACTGGAGTCTCTTATCTGACTCAGCCAGTCAGGGCCCCACTTTGGGCTCCTGACCTCCCCCCCTCCCCTGCCTCTTCCATACTCAGGGGAGTCAGAGGCTGACTTGGAATGCAGCTTCACCACCGTCCACTCCCCTCCAGGGCCAGACCCAGACCCTCACTTTGATGTGGCAGTACCCCCGCTACCAGGTAAGCAGGATCCAGACACGGAAGGGAGTACCTGGGCTTGATTGGACGGTGGTCGTGGTATATAACCACCAGCTTGACATCAGCCCTGCCCTTGGGCCCCTGAGCCCCAACTTCCTCCCTTCCAAGATAGAGCCATTAGCCATCCTTCTCCACATGGTGGCAACAAGGTGTGTGATGGGCGAGTCCCGCTGTCTCCATTGTGAAACGGCCGTTGGCTTTGTCAGAGCGTCTGCTGTGACTCATGGTGTTGACATCTCTCCCCTGCCCACTCCCTCACCCCCTTCGCCTCATTGTCCCAGGCTGCCCAGGTATGGCGGAAGAACCGTCCCGGCCCGAGGTGCCAGGCCTCTCCAACAGCTCCCTACCCCAGACCCCTGAACAGGAGAAGTTCCTCCGCCACCACTTCGAGACGCTTACTGACGCCCCTCCTGAGGGTAGGCTATTCATCGGGGCGGGCGGGGCCCTGCAGGGGTGTCTCAGGGTAGAGCTTTCCCTGGCGGGGCTAGCCAGGCTGGTGGGAGGGCATGCGGTTTACCTAGAGGCTGAGCTGCCGGTTTCCTCTGCCTGCTCCCTTTGCATCCGAGGTGTGTGTTGCCTGTTGATGGTAGTTTCTGAGGATCTGCCTGCTGGTCCGTGGGCCTGCCTGGGCCCAGGGCTGTATGACGGGGGGATTCTGAGGGTTCCCTTGGCGTCTTGCCCTAGAGTTCTTCCACGGATCCTTGAGAGACCTGAAGGCCTCCGAGGACGACTTCTTCAATCCCCGGCTGAGCATTTCAGCACAGTTCCTCTCACGCTTCCAGAAGCCCTCCAGGTGGGAGCGGGTGAACTGGTGCACCCCACCCTCACCTTCCAGCTTTGCGTCTCCCCACAGGTGGGGCCGTGCCCCCACAGGCACCCCCAGGACAGCCACAACCACCCGTTTTCCTCCCTGCAGGTTCACCCACACCTTCCCTTCCCAGCTGCCCCTACACCTCATGAAGTCCCCGGAGGCCAAACTCACAGACCTTGGGGGGAGCCAGCCCAGAGCAGAGCCCCTGAGCGCGGGAACTGGCTACACCTCCCCAGGCAGGACCAACGTGAGTGCTGGGGCTGCCTCCCTGTGACGTACGGCTGGCAGCCTGGAGGCCTGGTCCTCACCTCAAGGCTCTACTTACAGGTCCTCTCTGGGGGCAAGGCTGAGGAGCCCCTCGAGACCCTGGAAGCCTGGTCCCCACTGAGTGAGTGTCCCCCTCCCCAGATGAGCAGCCCTGGGTTTCTCAGCACAGGGTGCTAGCTGCCCAGCTGAGCCATGGTGGGGATGGACAGAGTCTACTCTTACTCTGCAGCCACCCTGGGTGGGGGCCCCAGTCCATCAGCTCTGCAGCTGGGCATGAGAGTAAGCTGTCTGCTTCCTTTACAGCCCCCTGCCTCACAGGCCTGGTGCCCTATGTCTCCTCCTCCTCAGTGCCACCCACAGGTCTATCCACTCCAGACCCGGCTCAAGGTGTCCACACCCTTACCACCCACTCCTACGTGGAGGCCACTGCCGGTTCCCAGGCCAAGATGTCACGCAGCATTTCTCTCGAGGACAACAAGGGCCCTGTTCTGGCTGAGCTGGCCAGGCCTCCCTGCAGGCCCTCGTCCTTGGGGGAGCTGTCCTCTCTGGGCCAGGAGCTCCAAGCCGTCACCACCGCAGTGACACCCAGCTCTGACAGCGAGGGCCAAGAACCTGCCATGCCCTCCCGGGGCAACCATGAGGCCCGCGCCAGCCTGAAACTCACCCTCTCGAGTATCTGTGACAGGGTCTTACTGCCCCCACCCCAGCTGGAACCTCCTGCAACGTGTGTCTGGTGCCAGGAATCTGTGGCCACCCAGCCCAATGTCTTGGTCACAACAGCCAGCTTCTCGGCTCCCAGCCCTGTGGATGTGAGCGCCTCAAGGCTCCAAAACTCCACCTTTCTCCCAAAGTTTCTGGCTCCTGAGCCCCTCAATTCCCTTGCCCAGCCCAACAGCCCCCCACTTTCAGAGACCAGGCCTGGGGTCCCTGGCAGCATCGCCTCCTTCCTGGAGCCTGCCCCTGGTGAGTACCACCCTTGGCAGAGGGGATTGTCCCTTAAGCTCATCCCATGTAACAGCTGCTTAGCCTCAAAGGCAGGCCCTTGATCTGACCACAGACACTGTGCCATTCATTCATTCGTTCATTAATTCATTTCTTAAAATATTTGGTGACCACCTCATACGTGTTGGGCTTTGTTCTAGGCCCTGGGGACACGGGACTTGGTGGTAAACAAGAGTACAGAGGAATGGAGTTCTCCTTGTGGCTCAGTGGAAATGAACCCAGCTAGTATCCATGAGGATCCAGGTTCAATCCCTGGCCCTGCTCAGTGTGTCAAGGATCTGGCATTGTCGTGAGCTGTGGTGAAGGTCACAGATGCGGCTTGGATCTGGCGTTGCTGTGGCTGTGGTGTAGGCCAGTAGCTGTAGCTCTGATTCGACCCCTAGCCTGGGAACCTTCATATGCCACAGGTGTGGCCCTAAAATAAAAAAAAAAAAGAGGACATAACAGAGGATTGATGTCTCAGCTGGGGAGATACCAAGACTGAATCTATATGGAAAGCGTTAATTGTATTATGATGTGACCTGTGCTGAGGAGAGATATAAGAGAAAGAAGGTGTTTAGGGAGAGACAAGTGTGCACAGTGGTCAGTTTTAAACAAGATGATGAGAAAAGCTTCAGGAAGAAGGTGGCATTTGAGCAGAGACCTGCAGGAGGGTTAGGAAGGGAGCCTTGGGGACTGAGTGTTCCAGGCAGAGAGACAACAGTTGGGACCTTGGTCTCTTTAGAGGCATCGTCCTTATTTCCTCCCCTCCAGCCACAGATGCTGTCAGTCCGGTCCATCGCTGCCCTGGACACTGGGGGAAACCCAGAGTGCCAGCCGGGGTCCTGCCCCCAGGTCCCCTGGAGCTGAACACTGTGAGGAGCATTGTGCACAGGCTGCAGACTGCCTTCCAAGATGCCCTGGACCTTTACTGCATGGTAAGCCAAGCCCCAGGATCAGGGGAAAGGGCTGCAGGGTCTCCCTGGCACTGCCTGACCTGGGTGGCACCTGACAAACTGGGCACCCCTTGCAGATAGTCTCCAATGATGAGGTGAGCGCCGAGCAGCAACAGGCACAGACTGAGTTGGCCTCCACTTTCCTTTGGATCCACAGTCAATTAGAGGCCAACGACTGGCTGGTGGAGACTGATGGGGTCCCAGCACAGGCCCTGCCCAGCCCGGGTCCCCTCTCCCCACCTACTTTGTGCCCCCTGGCTAGCCCAGATTTGCGTGCCCTGCTGGAACACTACTCAGAGCTGCTGGTGCAGGCCGTGCGGAGGAAGGCACGGCGGGACTGAGGGCCGGCGGCCCCCTCCACCCCCACCCTGTGCTTCGGAAGAAATAGGTGTTTTAAGCAAATAAACCAGCAGCTTGGAGGAGTGGTTCCTGGTGCCTGTCCTTGCGTATCCACAAAGCCCCTGCAGGTGGCTGCAGGGAAAGAAGGCAGAGAGGGAACTCACAGGGGCCCCAGGGCCATGTGCTGTACCAGGATTTGGTTGTGGGGAACAAAGGACTTTTGGGAATGGCAATAACGATGACCCAGCGCCTGGCTCCCACGTCGCCTGTCTCCAGCCCACTGAGCTGCTGTGAAGGCACATGTGGTCCTCGCCCCAAGCCTGGCTGCACCCTAGGGAGGGGCCAGCCCTTCTTCTTTGCCCTCTACTGATGCACAAGGACCCATTGAAACCACTGTGATTACCACGGGCCAGACCCTGACCACCCGTTCACGTGTCGTCACTGCACTGGCTCACAGCCCTGGGCCCGGGCCATGCTGGGTCCTATGAGCTCCAGACTTTTGTTGCCATTTGCAGCAGTGGAAATTGAGGAAGGACAAACAGGCTAACCCACTGGACCATGCAGGCAGCATGCCTAGGCCACCCAACAGCCGAGACCAGTGATTCCTTCCCCAGCTGGAGGACTGTGACCAGCTTCAGCATCCCATGAGCTCCCAGCACTGGTACCAGCTTCCCCAGGCAGCAGGCATGTAGCCACATGGCACGTCTGCTAAGAAGGCCCCTCTTGTGACCACGAAAGCCCTCACTGTCCCAAGTCTGAAAAAGGAAGCTAGCAGGAGCAGGGCCCTCTCTTGAAGCACAGTCCTACCACTGGCCTGTGGCCTGAATCCCTGCTTTCCCTGGGAGTGTCTCCTTGCTCCATTTGGTGAACATGGCCCACCGGAAACATAGGGTCCCACAGAGCTGAAACTCAAAGTCAGGCTTTGTTGGTAGAGCCAGACCCTTCAGCATGAGGACCTGGTCCTCTGTTGCCCCTGTAAACATTGAACCAATCGTGCAGTTGTTGAAAAACTCCTGCCAGCCCCCAGATGCCTGTCCCTGTTACATATCAGAGGTGGGATGAGGAACAGGACAAGTGAGGCGACTGACCTCGTGGCATTTGTCTTTTTTTGCCTTTCTAGGGCCGTATTTGTGGCATATGGAGGTTCCCAGGCTAGGGGTCTAATCGGAGCTGTAGCCGCCGACCTATGCCTGAGCCACAGCAACGCCAGATCCTAGCGCGTCTGCGACCTACACCACAGCTCATGGCAACGCCGGATCCTTAACCCACTGAGCAAGGCCAGGGATCAAACCTGCAACTTCATGGTTCCTAGTCGGATTCGTTAAGCACTGAACCACGATGGGAACTCCTGCATTTGTCTTCTAGAGAGGGAAATACAACAGGAGTTAAAGTAACTAGGTGCAGGCATACCGAGGGAATTGCCTCTGCTGGCTGGAGGGTCGGAGAAGGGCTTTCTGAGTTGACATTGGAGCTGAGGCTTGATGGAGGGCACAGGCCATGTAGAAAGTATCTAGCAGGAAGAAGAGCCAGTGCAGAGGCCCCGGGGCAGACTCTGACATACATGAAAGGAACAGCAATGAAACTGAAACAGTGAGCTCAAGGAGAGGGGAGGAAGAAGGGGTCCCAGTGGGGGCAAGGCCTGTGGCTTCATCTCTCTCTCTCTTTTTTTTTTTTTTTTGGTCATTTCAGGGCCATACCTGCAGCATACAGAGGTTCCCAGGCTAGGGGTCTAATCAGCTGTAGCCACTGGCCTACACCACAGCCACAGTAACACCAGATCTGAGCTGTGTCTGCGACTTACACTGCAGCTCACGGCAACGCCAGACCCTTGACCCACTGAGTGAGGCCAGGGATCAAACCTGTGTCCTTGTGGATCCTAGTCAGATTTGTTTCCACTGAGCCACGACAGGAACTCCTGCTTCATCACATTTAAATCCAAGGCACATTCACAATACAAATTTTCCACCTAAATAAAATCCCTGATCATGGTGTTTGGGAGGATGCCCAGGACTTTATTTCCCAAGGCCCCCTCTCTCTGCCTCAGGGATCCTAGGCGGTCCAGGACTCCTAGGTGGCACTTCTGCCAGGAGGCTCCCTGCCCCTACCTAGCTCAGCCACAAGCTAGGTAGATGCCTAAGATCTCTGAGGTGAGGTTTGGTGTCAGGCCCCTGGACACCCAGGGGACCACCTTGAGCCTCTTCCCTCATGGATTTACCTCTCCTCCCACCCCGTGTTACAGTTGTCTTCAACTCCAGGAAGCAAACACCTGGCTTAAGGGGCCCCAAGCTACAGGGACATTTATTATTATTGATTCTGTTCCTATTCTGTTTTACCCTCTGAGTCTCACTCTCCAGCTTAGGCCCTCACAGTGGCAACATGGCTGCCATAGCTCCCAACAGTATACCTCTCACCCATATAGGAGCAAAGGCACAAAGTAGGCAGCTACCAGGACAGTGAAGAAAAAGTGCAAAGCCTTTCTAGTGCCTCCCCTTACAGAGCAGTATCAGGCAACAGAAAAGGAAATGGCCTTGATTCAGCTGGACCAGCCATCTCATCTTGTGTATGTTGCTGTTACAACAAAATTGGGAGATGAGACACTTCACATGGACTGATTGAAACTCGGGTGCTTGCCCAGCCACCCCATCTTTCAGGACTTTCTAGCATCCCCCCCCCCCGCAAGATCTGCATGGGTTTTCAACACAAACCAGTAGTAGGAAGACTCATTAGTCTGGTTTTCAGATAAAGAAACAGGCTCAACAAGACATGATTTGTTGCCCCAGGTCCTGCAGAGATAAAGTGGCAAAGCTCTGAGCCAGAACACTCCCAGTGCTGCCCCCCTTGCCATCCCAATGGCATTAGCAAGACTGACTTTCAAGGGAATGTGAAGTGAATAAATCCCGCATCTTTCACCACCCAGCCTTTGTATAGATTTCCTGTGTTTACCAGGAACCCCTTCCTTCAGGGATCACACCCAAGAAGTCATCTGTGAACTCTTAGACTGGATCAGGAGACTCTTCTGGGTCCCCTGAGCCCCCTGCCTTTTCCCCACGGAAGCTTGAGTCGCTGCCTGTGCTTTCTCTATCATTGCGGGTTGTTCTGGGCTGTCGTGGTGTGTCTACCCCATGGACTAAGTTATATCTTTTCATTGCTGAGCTAGGCCTGGCCTAATGGTTGAAACTCAGAACTGTTGGGTGAGAGAAAATAACTGCATGGGGAACATTCAGAATCCTAAACCCCTGGTTAAGAGGCCAATGACCAATCTAGAATGCAACCTGGCCAGAGTGCTGGGTAAGGGTCCTGGCTGTCAGGGGACCCCTCTTATTTCTTGGTCTGTGGGAGAGTGGAGGAGTGGTAACCCAGGCAGTTACTAACTTGATTAACAAACCAGGTTTTTTTGTTAGTGTTTTTTTTGTTTTGTTTTTTTTCTCGGGAGGGGGCCGTAACCACAGAATGTGAAAGTTCCCAGGTCAAGGATCAAACCCATACCATAGCAGTGACCTGAGCCACTGGCAGTGACACTAGATCATTAACCCTCCCCACCACAAGGGTACTCTAACAGACGAGTATTTTAAGGCCTCCAATACTTAAACAGTGATTTTGGCTGAATGTTAGCTCTGGGCCTCTCAGGATCAAAGAGGTGGAGCTTCTTGCTTGAAGATGCACAGTCTGGATCCTCACTTTGTTCTTACCAGTTGGACCCTCTGAAGCAAGCAGTCACAGTCACCCCCTCCCCTGCTTCCTCAGACAGCTGCTGTGATTTGAATACCCAAGCAGCCTGTTGAATGTCCGGTGGTGACTGATTTGCTTGGCAAACAGACCCTCAGGTCCTTGGCCCTGCTGGTACTAAGAGAAGACTCTTGGCTCCTCTGAGGTCTCTATTTCCTCTCCCCACCCCCAAGAGCCATCTAGGCTCCACTCTTGCCCTTGCTTGACCTCTTGGAGGGCTCTGGCACTTGTCTTCCCCTAGAGGTTGGAGGATGTCCTCAGGATCCTGGCAGAGAAGTAGGGGGAATGGCAGGGCCCAAGGCAGAGGTAACAGGAGCCAGCTAAGTCCACTCCCTGGGCCTTTCACGGAATTTGCATGGAGAGAATGAGGCTCCCCCGTGGTTTCCCCTCCCTTCCCCACCTGGGACAGTCATCCTGGGCCTGAGGTCTGACAATAGGTGGAAGAGGCAGCCGTGTGTGGAGCCATCTCACTCTTTCCAGAGGTGATGCCCCGTGCCTTCCTGGTTAGGAGTCGGCGTCCACAGCCACCCAACTGGGGCCACCTGCCTGACCAGCTCCGGGGAGATACCTACGTCCCAGGTGGGCCCCTCCCTGGGCCTGGAGGTGAGGGGCAAGGGAGATACAAAGCCTCACCATCTGGCTTCTCTCCCCAGACTGCAGCAGCCTGGGAGGGCAACCGGCATACCAGTCTTCCGGCCTCGGGGACTCTTGGGCAGCGGTGAGTCTGCAGCTGGCCCACAAGACCCTGCTCAGTTTTACCCCTGCCCGCTGTCAGCCTCAAGAGAATCTGACCGCCCCTTGCTCTCACCCTCCAGCCTCAGGACCTCTGCCCGCATTGTCCTCGCTGCCAGGAATGCCTTCCTTTCTTAGCAGTGGGCTCACTTTAGGCTGCATCCCAAGCACCATTTTTCCAGGGTGGGCAGTCACAACCTCTGCCCCCAGGGATTCTCTGTACTGTAGAACAGAACAGAATTCAAGCCAATACGTGGGTAGTGATTTGCTTTAGGTCAGAGGATCAGACAAGGTGACAGGAGCAGAATGGGGGTTGGGGGACGGGGTCAGGGCCTCGCAGAAGGGAGACTCAGCGGTGCACTCGCTGGAAGAAGGAAATATGAACGTGCTGGAGATTATCTGTTTTTATTGGGAGCCAGGGCTGTTCTAGGCAGTAAATGTTGAGGAGTAAGAGAGAAACTCATTCCTTCCTGAAGCTTATAATCTCCTGGGGGCTTCTGGTATGGAAATAAAATTAGAAGCAAATATATATTACTGTGGAAAGTGGCATGAGCTATGGAGAAACATAAAGCAAGGTGAGGGCGATGGCGGTAGGGTGGTCAGGGAAGGCTTTGGAGACAGGGTGTGGCGTTTGCATGCACAAGTGCAGTCTCTGGCCTTCCCAGACCTCCTCGGTTCCCAGTTCCAGGTGCTCCATTTGCTTCAGAGCAGGAGGCGGGGTCTTAACTCCCATGTCCCTCCCACAGCCCTCCCAGGGCACTCTGACTGCCACTCCTAGGAGCCCTGGGACGCTTGGATGCCCGCTCTGCCCCAAGGCCTTCCCGTTGCAGCGCATGCTGACCCGGCACCTCAAGTGCCACAGCCCTGCTCGCCGCCACGTGTGCCGCTGTTGTGGCAAGGGCTTTCATGACGCCTTCGACCTCAAGCGCCACATGAGGACTCACACTGGTGAGCCATGGCAGGGTCTGGGAAGGGAAGGAACGAAACGAAGAGAGGTGCATGGAATGTGGAGTTTACAGCTGCGCTTGTGTTTGCCGGGTGGGGACTCTGCCATCAGGTCCCAGCCACGGGGGAAGAGTGGGGGGCTACTGAGGCATATGGAGTGAAAACAGATATTGGTTACGGGGTTCAGGTCGCGGACTGAAAAGTGCAAAGGAAAGCCTCCCTTCTCCAGCCAAAGGAACACACCCTATGAGGAGGGTGGGGACACAGGTGTCTGGCCCACGTTTGCCCTGGGCAGAGGTAGCAAGTAGCTGGGGAACTTGAAGTAGGAATGGGGGAATGCTCACGGAGGGCAGAGGGTCCCAAGTCCCTATCTGTCCTCTCTCCCTCCTGCCCATCTGCGCAGGAATCCGGCCGTTCCGCTGTGGCGCTTGCGGGAAAGCATTTACGCAGCGCTGCTCACTGGAAGCGCACCTTGCCAAGGTGCACGGGCAGCCGGCCAGCTACGCTTATCGCGAGCGCCGTGAAAAGCTGCATGTGTGCGAGGACTGCGGCTTCACCAGCTCGAGGCCCGAGGCCTATGCGCAGCACCGTGCCCAGCACTGCACGGCTTGAGGCTGTGCACCCCACATCCAACCCACCAGAGGCAAATAAACAAAGGAAATGCACTCACAGAACACAGCATTTATTACACAAGGGGAGGGTGGTTCACTCGGTCCAGCGGTGGCCACAGTGTGGGGCCGTGCACACGTAGTACAAGCGCATGGCGTCCTGGCAAAAAGGACGTTAGGAAGAGTCTGGGAGGGCACAACACAGAAACTCCACCCGGAGGAGCCTCACTTAAGAATATATTAGGGGGCTTTACCTACGGCTAAAGGTCCAGCTCAGGATGCCAGGAAGGGCAGAGTCCCCCCCCAGCATTGGTATCCCCACCCCAGGAAGGCCCAGGTCCAGGTCATCCGGAAAGTGTTGCTCTGGCGCCACTCACCTCAGCCCGGGCACTGTGTGACTGGAAGAACACAGCCTCCTTGTGGCCGCACCTGAGGGGACAGTTAGCCACTCAGAGCCTGTCATACCCTTCCCTCCTCCCTTTGCCCAGTGAGCACGAACCACCCTCCCTCCCCAATGCCGGCTGCATGCTCACTTTTGGCACGGGTGGTCTTCAGTCCGCGGCAACGTGGGGTCCTGGGACACGTCAGCGATGATCTGGGTTAATTCGCTGATGGAAGAGAAAAGTGAATAACTATGCTTACACCGGGCCTCCCAAGCCAACAACCCTGTCCCCTAGCTCTGGTCCTGCCACTCACTCCACTTCGTGTGTGATTTTGTTGACGTAGATGCAGCTGTTGTCAGCCTCCTGCTGGTAATCGCAATTCCGGCACTGCGAGGGGCAGAGTGTGGCGGGAAGAGGGTCACGGAGAGATACCCGATGGGACTGGAAGAGAGGGCAGGGTCTTCCCCGGAGGGGATGGAATCTCGAGGTTGGGACCATGGGGGTGTAATCGAGGATCACCTCCGGGATGGGCAGGACAAGAGAGTCGGGTTCACTCGGGGGGTAGTTTGGGGACTAGACCAGGCCCATCGGGGGCTGTAAGGGCGCTGGGCAGGGTCCCGTTAGGAACGGGTGGACTGGCTCGCGCTCACCGCGTAGAGCAGAATGCGGTTCTCCTTGTCTTCCTTGGGGTAAAGCATGTTGTTGCTGTGGGGGGAGGGAGGTTAAAGGTCAGTCCCGGGGCCATTACTTGCTCCCCTTCAACACGTGCTGGCCGGGCCTCACCATTCCTGGCAGAATCGAATACCCACGAAGCCTGGCTCGTAGGTCCCGTCCGGTTCCATAGCGCCGCGCTGCCCGCCCAGTCTTCCGCGCTTGCCCCGTTGCGCGACAGGTGGCGGGAAGGGTCAGACCTCGTAGCTTCGCCAAAAGAGGGGCGGAGCAGCGTACGAGTACTGGCTCCCAGTGGCTTTACGCTCGGTGCTCTGCCCTGAGGTTTGATATCCTAGAATAATTGCTTCCAACATCAGGGCTTCGTTTCCCCAGTTTACAGAACAGTGTGGTATGACAGCCAGAAATACAATGCGTCACGTAACCCGCAAAGCTCTAAGCATAAAGAAGCCATGGCATTTTGCGGGCAGAAGGCCAGTGCACATGCGCGACTTCACCCGTCGCAGACCGGAGTTGCTCTTGCCAGTCCTTCCTCTCGGCTTCGGCTTTCGTCCGCCGGGCCGTTTCCCGTGCCCCTATTGGAAGAACTGTACCGGGTGGAAGGCCTTTCAGGATTGGCTGAGCCCAGGACTACGGGAGAATCCTCTTCCGGTCGGCGGCGCAGAGACGCGGTGATTGGCCGACCTTCCTGGCGGGAGAGCGTGGACTGGCCAGGTCGGGGAACGGGGGGAGGGACTGATAGCCCAGAAGCGGCTGCGACTGCGGAGCGTGTGTGAGGCGGCTGACAGGGCTGCGGGACTCCTCAGGACGCGGCGAGATGGAGGTGACGGGGTTGTCGGCGCCCACGGTGACCGTTTTCATCAGCAGCTCTCTCAACAGCTTCCGCTCCCAGAAGCGGTATAGTCGCAGCCTCACCATAGCTGAGTTCAAGGTGTGGCCATGGGGGCGGGGTTTGGGGGGGCGGGGCCGAGAAGATCTGGAGGGTCTTCCCCAATGCCGGGAGGAAGCCAGAGATAAACCGAGGTTGCAGAGGCTGCGAAAGGAACCTCAGCGGGGCGGGTTCACAGGGAACCAGAGTTTACAGAGGATGGTCGCGGGGCCTGGGAAAGTCACAGGTTTCAGGAGCAGGGCCCGAGGGGGTGGGGCTAGGGATAACCAGGGATCATACCGTGTGAATATTCCTAAATGGTAGGAAAGAGTGTTGGTTATGGACACAAAGGACAGAGCCACAGGACAGAGGGCGGGGCCCCTGACAGCCTTCCACCTCTTCCCTGCTCCCCATCTGTACTCCCACAGGATAAACTACAGCTGGTTGTAGGCAGCCCTGCTTCTTGCATGGAATTGGAACTGTATGGACCTGACGACAAGTTCTATGGCAAGCTGGATCAGAACGATGCACTGCTGGGCTCATACCCTGTAGATGACGGCTGTCGCATCCATGTGAGGCCTACCTACCTGGGATCCCTCCCCTGTGTTCTTTTATTTATTCAAGAGATGCTTGCTGTGGTTTGCGATGTGTGATAACCAAAATAGGCCCTAACCGTGTGGAGCTCCCAGTCCATCAGGGAGAGAGACAGACACATCACCAGACTCTGGCAGTCAGAGTGGTCTGGACTGGGCTGAAAAAAGCCCAGGGGATTGGAGGCAGCCAGAAGAGGTGCCTGACTCCACCTGAGGTATCAGAAGGGGCTTCCTGAAGGGAAGGGTGCCTGAGCTGAGACCTGAAGGATGAGGAAAGGGCAACCTAAGAGGAGAGGTGGGAGGGGCAGGCCAGGCAGAAGGAACAGAGTGTGAGGTGGGTCAGAGTGAGTGATGAGGCTCACATGGTGGGAGAAGCCAGAACACAGTACCTCTGCATGCATCAGCTTACATCATCCTCTCTGTCCTCAGTCTTCCCCAAAAACATTCCTCAGACATCCAAGCATCCCAGGTGCACTTTGCATGTGCTGTTCCTTGGGCCCGAATGATTCTAGTTTCTGTGAACACATAGCTAACTCCTTCCAGTCTTTACTTAAATGTCACCTTCCAAGTGTAAGGGCTTTGTTGCCCTCAGTATAAAATTTAAACCTCTTCCCTTTCCCACCTTATTTGGTTTTTGCCCTTTGCACTGATCACCCTGTGCCATACTGCCTATTTTCCTCCAGCACCTGGAACAGTGCCTGGTACAGAAAGGATGCTCAGTGAATCATTGTTGAATGATGAGTTGACTCCATTAAATAAGACATGGAAAATGTTATAATTAATCCTGTTTGCAGAAGAGGAAACTTGACTTTAGAATGGAATTTACTTTCCTGAGGAGAAACCATAGCTAGAATTTTTACCTCAGTTTGCCTGGCTCCAGAAGTCAGTGTACTCAGAGTACCAGTTCTTGTTTATCTCTGTCATTTATTCATAACTGCTTATTGAGCATGTGTGTTATACCAGGGGTATAGCTGTAAATCCTGTCCAAGATGGTCTCTGTTTTAGCTCTCTCCAGTGTGTGAGGTATATATTAGCTGAATTGTCACAGGAACAGATGTGAAAAGTCAGTGAGATGAGGGCCATGAAGGAAGCGAACACAGAGCTGGGAGACCCTATACTGGGGAGCCTGACCCATCAGAGATCCAGGAGGACTTCCTGGAGGAAGTGCTGCCTGAGCAGAGACCTGAAGAATAGGAAGAGTTAACTGAAGGAAGGGAAAGGATGCTCCAGGAGGAGGGCACAGCCTGTGCACTCTGAGGTAGGAGAGAGTACAGTGGGTCCAGGGGCTGAAGAGTGACCTCTCTTGTTGTGGAAGGAAATGGGGGCCAGGGGAAGACTCTGAGCTGGGAGGGTCTTGGTCTTACTCAGTGTTCACAGGCTCCCACTGACTACATGTGGGGAACAGACTGTGGAGGACAGAGACATGGGGAGAGCAAGGAGGAGGTTGTCTCTAGAGTCCACTTGAGGCAGTGGGTCAGGACTGTGAAGAGCCCATGACTAACTCTGGCCTGACCTGGGCAGTTGACGTAGGGGTTCTGGTGGCTCAGGCCGGACGGTGTCATCCTCAAACGGGAGGGTTCCACACATGGATTCAGCTATGGACATGCCGCTGACTTCTGAGGCCGTACAAGGAAGGGTTCTCAGAGGTGGAGCCTCTGGAGAATTTGTATTTTTCCTGTATATAAATATCCCTCATATTTCTCGCAATGGTAAATGTCAGTAACTTCAAACTTACAAAGATACCTAACAAACAAAGTAGAAATTATTAGTGATCTTAGGCCATTTCTGTGTTGCCATGTTAGTCCAGTGACTCAGGCCAGACACCTCAGGTGTTCCTGACCTCTCTTTCCCTCATGCCCACATCTGATCTGTCCTCAAACCCTGTGGGCTCCACCTAGAAAATCTATGCAGAATCCAAACTGTTCTCCCCCTCTGCCCCCACCCAGGCCCAGCCTCCAGCTTCATCTCTGGTCTCCCTGCTCCTACCCCTGTGCCCCTCCATCTCCCTCCTACACTCAGCTGAGGGAGCGTGTGAACCCCTGAGTCAGATCAGAGCCCTCTGGCTGAGCATCTCGTTCTGGGAAAAAAGCAAAGTCTCCAGTAATCTGTCGTGTCTCCCGCGCCATCCCCCTGGCTCACTCCTGGCATGCTGGCCCTACCATTCCTCAAAGGGGCTAAAAACATTTCGCCATCTGGGACCTTGTGCCTGTTGTTCCTTCAGGCCTTGTCTCAGGCAACCACATCTTCCAGATGCCTTTTTTTTTTTTTTTTTTTTTTTTTTTTTTTTTTTTTTTTTTTTTTTTTTTTTTTTTTTTTTTTTTTTTTTGTCTTTTTGCCTTTTCTAGGGCTGCATTTGCAGCATGTGGAGGTTCCCAGGCTAGGGGTCTAATCGGATCTGTAGCCGCCGGCCTACACCACAGCCACAGCAACACGGGAGCCGAGCCGCATCTGCAACCTACACCACAGCTCACGGCAAAGTCAGATCCTTAACCCATTGAGCAAGGCCGGGGATCAAACCCAGAACCTCATGGTTCCTAGTCAGATTCATTAACCGCTGCGCCACAACGGGAACTCTCCAGAAGCCTCTTAATTGTATCTTTCTACATAGAACTCTCATCCTGTGGGGTTCAGTATACATCTGTAGAGTCCGCACTATGGCATAAGGAGATCAGTGGCATCTCTGGAGCTCTGGGATACAGGTTCAATCCCCAGCCCCAGCTCAGAGGGTTAAAGATATGGTGTTGCCGCAGCTGCAGGGTAATCTGCACCTGCGGCTTGGATCTGATCTCTGGTCCAGGAACTCCCTATGCCTTGGGGCATCCCCCCCAAAAAAAAAGGAAAGAAGTTAACACACATCCCTGTGGATTTGTTTCTGGTCGGACTCCCAGCAGAATGAGCTCTCTGTGCAGAAGGGCTTGATCTACTTTGGCACTGTGTCCCTAGTACCCAGCAGCTGGAAACTTGGGAGGGGCTCAGTAGGCCAAGAGTAAATGAGTATTGGGGGCGGTACAGGAAGAGATGCTTCAGGATCTGGAAGTTGCGGTCAGCTTAGGAGGGTCCCAGAGGCCCAGAGGGGATAGACGCACTGCCCAGGAGGCTCGTAGGCAAGGCCCGGGCTCTGTCCTTCAGTTCCTGTGTCCTGGGGCCATCATTGATGTGATGCCAGCACATGGGGGCGTCTGGAGGCAGATGCAGCCTCCAGGGCCTTAGATGGGGTGCAGGACGGGAGACGGCCATCATAGACCCCTGCTGTCACCCCTTCGACTGGGCTCTGGGGATGGGAGAAGGCTAGGGTAAAGGTGATGGTAGAGGAATATGATTTTTCTGAGACACAAGAGACTTAAATCCATGGAAGACTCCAGCTTGCAGCCACGCTCGCCCCCGCAGCATCCCAGGCCTCCCTGCCCAGACCCTGATCCCCACTGACCCCCTCCCTTCATGGCAGGTCATTGACCAGAGCGGTGCCCGCCTTGGGGAGTACGAGGACATTTCCAAGGTGGAGAAGTATGAGATATCACGAGAAGCCTACGACCAGAGGCAAAGTACGGAGTGCACAGGGCTGGGTGGGGGGTAGAGGGA
>PVHT020000178.1:2543421-2554812 GCA_004024745.2 Catagonus wagneri | reverse complement strand
TCTGGGGTTAGGGGGTCAGGAATGGGGGCCGGTCAGGGTCACATTGTGAGCGTGGCGTAAGGGGCAGAGCTGGTAGAATCTGTGGAACGGACAGGGCAGCATGGCAGTCAGCATACCAGTCGGTGTATGCGCGTGGGGACAGCTGGGACTGGGTCGTGGGGAGGCGGGGAGGGTTTCAGGGGCTGGATGGAGGCAAGTGTGACACTGAGGGACGTGGGAAGAAGCAGTGACCTGAAAGACTGGAGAAGAGCATCTTCCCTTTAGGTTCTGGATTGTGGCAAGGCCCCAGGGGTCCGGGGGAGAGGCCCCCCCCCGCCCAGGAGAGCATGTGTGACCCCGTCCCCCACCCCGCTCCACCCACAGACTCAGTCCGCTCCTTCCTGAAACGCAACAAGCTCGGCCGATACAACGAAGAGGAGCGGGCGCAGCGAGAGGCTGAGAGCTCCCAGCGCCTCATCGAGGAGGAGGCCCAGGCCAGTGCCATCCCCGTGGGCAGCCGCTGTGAGGTGCGGGCACCTGGGCAGCCCCCTCGCCGGGGCACCGTCATGTATGTAGGTACGTGGCCCACGGAGGCTTTGTGCCCCACCCTGAGGTGGGCATTGCTGGGGACCCAGCCCACAAGGAGATTTCAGTCCAGTAGGGAAGATGGACCCAGGACTGAGCAGGATAGCCCAGTAAGTGCACAGCAGAGAAGTGGGAAGCAGAGGCCGAATGACTTAGGTTGTGATGGAGGAAGCAGCAGCCGAGTGATCAGTTCTGAGGCGAAAGCCTGGGGCACGGTGGTCAGAGCCAAGATGGATGAAACATGCAAAGAAGGTGTATCTAGGAGTTCCCTTCGTGGCACAGCGGAAACGAATCTGACTAGGAACCATGAGGTTGCGGGTTTGATTCCTGGCCTCACTTAATGGGTTAAGGATCCGGCTTTGCCATGAGCTGTGGTATAGGTTGCAGACACGGCTCGGATCTGGCATTGTTCTTCAAGCAGAAACAAGGTTGGCCTGTTTGAGGCAAAGAAAGGGAGTCAGCAAGGCTAGTGGGGAGTGAATGAGGGGAGAGGGAAGAAGTGAGGTCCAGGTCACGGACTTTGCATTTCTAGGATGGCTAATGATATTGAGCGTCTTTGTAGGCACTTAATGGCCATCTGTATGTCTTCTTTAGAGAAATGGCTCTTTAGATCTTTTGCCCATTTTTCAGTTGAGCGCTTTGTCTTTTCCTTGTGTATTAGGGCTGCCATGACAAATTACCACACATGGGGTAGCTTCGACCACTGAATTTTTTCTTTTTTTTTTGCTTTTTAGGGCCACACTCGCAGCATACAGAAGTCCCCAGGCTAGAGGTCGAATCAGAGCTACAGCTGCCAGCCTACGCCACAGCCACAGCAATGCCAGATCCGAGTCACGTCTGTGTCCTACACCACAGCTCACGGCATGCCGGATCCTTAACCCACTGAGCGAGGGTGAGCTGTGTTCAGAAGTTTCACTGGGGAGTTCCCCTTGTGGCTCAGTGGTTAACGAACCCGACTAGCATCCATGAGGATGCAAGTTTGATCCCTGGCCTCGCTTAGTGGGTTAAGGATCCGGCGTTGCCATGAGCTGTGGTGTAGGTCACAAACGCGGCTCAGATCCCAAGTTGCTGTGGCTGTGGCTTAGGCTGGCGGCTACAGCTCCGATTGGACCCCTAGCCTGGGAACCTCCATATGCCGCAGGTGCAGCCCTAAAAGACAAAAAGACAAAAAAAAAAATAAAGCAGGTTTCACTGAGATTTCTCCCCCTGGGCAGGACTCACAGATTTCAAGCCTGGCTACTGGATTGGTGTCCGCTACGATGAGCCACTCGGGAAGAACGATGGCAGGTAAAGATGCCCACTCAGGTGTCTGCGTGGGCGCCTGTGCATATGTGTGCATTTAGGTGTAAGTACGTGCATGCAGTATGGGGGAAGCCAGCCCACACGAGCATCTGGAGTGGGCGCCCTGTGACACCGCCTCCCCCATCATGCCCTGCAGTGTGAATGGGAAGCGCTACTTTGAATGCCAGGCCAAGTATGGCGCCTTCGTCAAACCGTCAGTTGTGACAGTGGGGGACTTCCCCGAGGAAGACTACGGTTTGGATGAGATGTGACACCCAAGGAAGGACATACCCCTGCTCCAACTAACTCATCCCACTACCCTGAGCTGTGTGTACCCACAACCCTCTCCCCCGGCCCTGGTTTTATTTTATTCACTTTACCCTTGCCATTGACTTTTGAGACCCATGTATTAAATATGCTGAAACCCTAGGAAGTTTTTGGAGGACTGGATTATAGGAGGGGCTGGGGAGGGACAGCTGGGTTGGTGAGGGTGAAACAGGAGGCTGGGCAGGGGAGGTTTTATCCCTTGGCTGGTAGCTGGAGGCCCATGAGACTCTTCTTTGTTTTTATTAGTTCGTGTAATGTTAGGCTGTTATGACAGAGAATCCCAAAATAACAGTGGCTTAAACAAGATGGAAGTTTATTTCTTACTCACGTAAAGTCTTATGTCATCACCAAGAGCTGATAGGGTAACCCTCTCCATGTCAGAGGCTGCACTCTATCTCCGTGTGTCATGTTGCTCTCCTGTCCCACCTCTTCCTCGTGATTCCCACCCACCTCGTCAGCTCCAGGCGCCAGGCAGAGGGGAGAGAGAGGGGATCCCCTTTGTTTTTAAGGAATATGTGTATATAACTCACAACTTATTCCTATTTCATGGCCAGAATCCTGTCTCATGGCCACTTGTAGTGGCAAAGGGGGCTGGGAAATGTAGTTTTTATTCTGGGCCACCATTTCCTCGACAAATACCAGAAGTTCCTATACTAGCTATACTAGAAGCTGGGGAAAAGGGATGTTGAGAGTCAACAGGTAGTTCCACCACTGTCCCTCTGGGTGGGGAATGTTACCTGTTCACCTAATATTTGAAAGAACAAAGAAATCTCAGGTCCTTAGGAATAGCACGAGGCCCCTCGCAGTGTTGGGGAGCTGCATCTGCGACCTATGCTGAAGCTCACAGCAACACTAGATCCTTAATCCACTGAGCAAGGCCAGAGAGCAAACCCATATCCTCACAGATACTAGTCGGGTGCTAAACCCACTGAGCCACAAAGGGAACCCTAGAAAACTGGTTACTTTATAAAAGGACCTCAAGGCTTAGGTCACTTCCATGTGAGGCAGTTGTCAGAGTGAGGAGCTTTTTAGAATGGAAGTCTCCAGGTTCTCAACCAGCACCTACCAGTCTTAAGTTCAGCAGAATTAGTTCTGCTAATGGATTAGTATTGAGGACCTGAGGCTCGCTTAAAGATCAGGCCCAGGAGTTCCCGCTGTGGCAGTGGGATCCACAGTGTCTACAGCACTAGGATGCAAGTTTGATCCACAGCCCAGCACAGTGGGTTAAAGGATCTGGTGTTGCTACAGCTGCAGCTCTGATCCCTGGCTTGGGAACTCCAGATGCTACGGGACAGCCAAAAAACAGGGGGAAAAAAAAATTTGTGGAGGAGTTCCCATTGTGGCTTAGTGGAAACAAATCTGACTAGTATCCATGAGGATGCAGATTCAATCCCTGGCCTCTCTCGTGGGTTAAGGATCCAGCATTCCCATGATCAGTGGTGTAGGTGGCAGACGCATCTCGGATCTGACATTGGTGTGACTGTGGTACAGGCCAGCAGCTAGAGCTCCGATTTGACCCCTATTCTGGGAACATCCCAATGCTGCGGGTGTAGCTCTAAAAAGACAAAAAATAAAAAAAAATAATAAACTAATCCCCCCCCAAAATTTGTGGAGTTGCATTGTGGCTCAGCAATAACCAACCCAACTAGTATCCATGAGGACACAGGTTCAATCCCTGGCCTCACTCGGTGGGTTAAGGATCCGGCATTGCTGCGAGCTGGGGCAAAGGTTGTAGACATGGCTCGGATCTGGTTTGGCTGTGGCTGTGGTGTAGGCCAGCAGCTGCAGCTCCAATTTGACCCCTAGCTTGGGAACTTCCATATGCCATAGGTGCAAGCATAAGAAAGAAGAAAAGAATATCAGGCCCAGGGTGCACCTCCATGCGATGAAGCCAAAGGACAGGGGCAGGGAGATGATCGTGTGCTCTCCTAGACACACTGATCACCCAAAATCATACCTTTGAGCTCCAAGCAAGAGTCAGAGCGTCAAACTGCGGTGAGAAATCTAAACACAGATTTCCAGGGTGTGCCTTCCAGCTGTCAGCATGGAAGAAGCTGTCCCCAATCACAACATGGGGAAACAGTTACTTTTTTTTTTGTCTTTTTGCCTTTTTCTAGGGTCGCACTTGGGGCATATGGAGGTTCCCAGGCTAGGGATCTAATCGGAGCTGTAGCCTCTGGCCTACACCATAGCCACAGCAACGCGGGATCCGATCCGCGTCTGCAGCCTACACCACAGCTCACGGCAATTCCGGATCCTTAACCCACTGAGTGAGGCCAGGGATCAAACCAGCAACCTCATGGTTCCTAGTCAGATTTGTTAACCACTGAGCCGTGACGGGAACTCCAAACAGTTACATTTTTGATGACAATGGAAGTGATCATGCCTGTAATTTCTAACTTTGAAACTTATACTTATGTGAAAGTCAACCACAATTAGGGATTGGAGACTCACTTTATAGAAGGAACGGGTGCTTTCATTAAAAAGGAAAGGGGGCAGTGACCAGTGTGGTAAGGTAGTACCAGCTGCTGTAATAAATAGCCATCACCCTCCTCACCCTCACAGTCCAGTGCAGACATTCTGGTTGATGGGCAGCAGTCTCCATGATTCACATACCCGGACCCCCTACTAGGGCTCCACCATTTCCCAGTGCTCAGAATTACCTACCTCCAGCTGGCACAGGACAAGAGAGCTGGGGGACGTTTCACCACTTTCTTTTAAAACCTGTTCTGTGCATCTCACTTCAGCTCATAGTGGTGAGAACCTGTCAGTCATGCAGCCACCATGGATGCAGAGTGGGCTTTGGAACACACTGAGCAGCACCTCCCAACCACGACTATGAAAATGGACCATGTATTTTGGCAGCTCCAGCACTGGCCACCCTTTACTGGGTCACCAGACACATAACCTCAGGGGAGGTGGCAGGAAGGGGCTATGGGATCCATCAGACCCATTAAATCCTCCTGTTCCCCCCACCCTCACCCCCCACCCCAACTGTCCATGCTTGACCTGTGCCATCCAGCAACCTCCCCTTACTCCTCACTCAGGTCCGTGCAGATGGAACACAGTGAATGTCCAATGTGGGGAATATCTTTCCCCACATTTTTTGGGCCCTCCCCACCCCCATTGTATGTCCAGCTTGATGCTGGGAACACACTCATGAATTGAATACAGTACTGCCTTGGGAGTTAAAAGCAGACAAACAGGTGATTACCAAACATTCTCCTTTGTTTTTGTTTTGTTTTGTTTTTTTTTTAACTGTGGTATTTCATCCTGAGTAAGGTTGCTGGCAGTTAGGGAAGGGAGAACAAGACCAGTAAATCTGCCAGGTGGTGCTGCTGTGAGGAAAGGGGTGGGATGGAGGCGAGACTCGGAGTTAAGTGAACAAAAGTAGACAGGGCTTTGTAGGCCAGAAGTCATCCCTTTGCTGACGCATGCTGATCGGAAACTTGCTAAACATAAATTCAGGCCGAATGCAACCCTTGTCCCGAAGCTGGGCTAAATTGCTAATATATCACACTCATAGCCCACTTAAGTTCATTCCTGTACCAGTTACAAACTTGGAATAGTGCAATGGGTTAAGAAGTGGTATAACCTTAGTGAAGAGGAGGCAGGCAACCTAGGTCAAAGCCCAGCTCTACCATTCACCAGCTGGGGCACTGAACAAGTATTCCTTCTCTCTGGGTTTCAGCTTCATTTTTGTTAATTGGGGCCGATAATAGTTCCCTGGACAACAGTTCCCATTGTTGGCTGAGCAGGTTAAGAACCCAACATAGTGTCCGTGAGGATGCGGTTTGATCCCTGGCCTCACTCAGAGGTTTAAAGATCTGTGGCGAAGATCTGCGGCTACATCTGCAGTTCCAATTCAACTTCTGGTCCAGGAAATTCCATATGCTGCAGGTGTGGCTGTAAAAAAAAAAAAAAAATAGTACCTACTCCAAATGACCGTTGTGAGCATTGAATAAGCTAATACACGTAACACACTTAAATTCAGAGCCAGGCACACAGGAAATGTATTAGTTGTAGGTATAAAAACGCCTATGTACAGTCAACAGTTGCTGTCTTCATTTAATCCTCACAGCAGGTCCCGTCCCCAATTTCTTCACCGTTTTCCCCTCCCCATCCCGTCTTTACTGGCCTAAGTCAGGGGCCCCCCTCTTGGAAAGGGGTTCCCGGGACAGAACTAGCCTCCGAAGTCCCTGCAGCCTCAGCACCGCTAGGCGCCACACAACCCCAGACACTAGGCTGCCACTTGGGGGCAGCAGCGCACTGCTCCGCGCACCGCGCGCGGTACATTGTGGGACACGTAGTTTCGCTGGCGTTGGGCGGGGCCTCCCAGCTTGAGCCGCGAACTACATTTCCCAGGAAACCATGCTAAACCCTCGTTCTCACCTAGGTCAAGCCTAAAAGTGGAGGCCTTAACTCGCTGCCTGCGGCGCGGGGAACTATGGGGTAAAGAGGTTTGGCTCCCCAGCAGAGGACAGGCGTGCGCAGGCGTGGGGAGGCCTGGCGAAAGGGTCACGGTTTAATCAGAAAGTGAGAACCAGTGTTCTGGGTTAGGGGGCGCTAGAGCTGACTTGGCTGTAAAAGAAGCCGATGACCTCTCTTCCTTCCCCCAGACGGGTGGCACATCTTCCCTACCTCCTGCTTCCCTGCATCTCAACCGGCCACTCTCTCGGGCTCCTGGTCAGCGCTCAGCTGGGTCAAGGCTCCCATCTTAAAGGAAAAAAGCCGTTATCGCTCAACCAGCTTCAGTAATTCTCAACATGTGGCCAATCTTCAGTTTTTCTGGCTCTCCTCCTGTCCCCCCCCCACCTCTTATTTTAAATCATATTTCAGGTAAAGTATCATGTCATCCAGAAATAGTTGTTTTTACGTATCTCTAAAAGATAAGGGGACCTCATCACAACTAACAAAAATTGCAATAATTCTTTAGTATCACCTAATATACGGTAAGTGTTCAGCAGTCCTCACTTGTTTTTTACTGTTCGCATGTTCAAAACAGAATCCAGATAGGGTTCATGCACAGCATTTGGCTGATACCGCTCTAAGTCTGTTATTCTGTAACAATTCCCTTTCCTCTCAGTTTTCCTGTGGGATTTCCCATCGTCTGGTTTTGCTAGTTGTACCCCTTGCTGTCCTTTAATACATTCCTCTATCCCTATGTATCCTACAAACTGGTGGATCCAAAAACTGGGTTAGATCCAGGTTCAATTTTAGGGTAAATATACTTTACGGGTGGCACTGGGTTTTTCCATCAGGAAGCATCTGGTTGTCTCTTTTTGTGATGTTAAGATCCAGTGTTGGATTATTGTGTTGTCAGCCTGATCCTTCCATTATAAAAACCACAGCCAACCTTCACAAAAGAGATGTCTACACTGCCTTCGCCCTCCCTGTAACCCTCTCCTTCTAACTCCACACAAACACAACTGTCTTTTTTTGTGTGTGTGTGTGTTTGCCTTTTTATCTAGAGCCGCACCTGTGGCATATGTCTTTATTGCTAAAGCCCTTCCTTGTTACTAAACTCAAGACTCAACTCTTCACCTCACCTTACAGGTACTGCAGTGATAGCTGACATTTAGACCAGTGGCTCTCAAACTTTTGTGACTCAGGACCTCTTCACATTCTTAAAAATTATTGAGGACCTCAAAGAGCTTTTGTTTATGAGGGCTATATCTCTAGATATTTACCACATTGGAATTTAATTTTTTTTTTTTTTTGCCATAGCTTGCAGCAGCTTGATGTGAAATCTCAGTTACCAGACCAGGGATTGAGCCTGGGTCACAGCAGTGAAAGCTTTGAGTCCTAACCACTAGACTACCAGGGAACTCCTATTTGTATTCTTTGTAATGATGTTCATCCTGACTGGAGGTGGTAGCTAATAGCAGTTTTCATTTGCATTTCTCTAATAATTGATGATGTGGAACATCTTTTCATGTGTCTGTTGGCCCTCTAGTTGTCTTTTTTGGAGAAATGTATATTTAGGTTTTCTGCCCATTTTTCTATTGAGTTGTTTGTTTTTTATTGTTAAGTTGTAGACGTTGTTTTCATATTTTGGAAATTAAGCCCTTGTCAGTCGCATCATTTGCAAATATTTTCTCCCATTCCAAAGGTTGTTTTTTTGTTTTATTATGGCATCCTTTGCTGTGCAAAAGCTTGTAAGTTTGATTAGGTCCCATTTGTTTATTCTTGTTATTTTATTTTATTGCCTTGGAAGACTGGCCTGAGAAAACACTGGTACAGTTTATGTCAGAGAATGCTTTGCCTATGTTCACTTCTAAGAGTCTTACGGTGTCAGGTCTTATATTTAAGTCTTTAAGCCATTTTGAGTTTATTTTTGTGTATGGTGTGTGAGGGTGTGTTTTAACTCTATTGATTTTTTTGGGGGGGCCGCACCCGCAGCATATGGAGGTTCCTGGGCTACGGGTCAAGTCGGAGCTGTAGCTGCCAGCCTGTACCACAGCCACAGCAACGCAGGATCCGAGCTGCGTCTGTGACTTAACCACAGCTCATGGCAACGCCGCATCCTTAACCCACTAAGCAGGGCCAGGGATCTGATCTGAAACCTCATGGTTCCTAGTCAGATTTGTTTCTGCTGTGCCACGACGGCAACTCCCTTAACTTTATTGATTTACATGCAGCTGTCTAACTTTCCCAACACCACTTCCTGAAGAGATTTTTTTCCTATTGTATATTCTTGCCTCTTTTGTCAAAGATTAATTAATCAGAAATTCCTGTCATAGGTCAACAGTTAACGAACCCCACTAGCATCATGATGACATGGATTCGATCCCTGGCCTTGCTCCGTGGGTTAAAGATCCAGCGTTGCCGTGAGCTGTGGTGTAGGTCACAGAGGTGGCTCAGGTCCCTTGTTGCTGTGGCTGTGGCACAGGCCAGCGGCTGCAGCTCCGATTGGACCCCTAGCCTGGGAACCTCCATGTGCTGGGGGTGCGACCCTAAAAAGACAAAAAGACCAAAAAAAAAAGGGGGGGGGATTAAGTGGCCATAGGTGTGTGAGTTAATTTCTGGGTTCTTATATCTGTTCCACTGATCCATATGTCTGTTTTTGTGCCAATACTATGCTGTTTTTTTTTATGCTGTTTTGATTATGGTAATTTTGTAGTATTGTCTGAAGTCTGATTATGCCTCTTGCTTTGTTCTTCATCTTCAGGATTGCTTTGGCAATTCTGGGGGTTTTGTTGTTCCATATAAATTTTAGGATTACTTGTTCTAGTTTTGTAAAAAATGTCATGGGTAATTTGATAGAGATCGCATCAAATCTGTACAAATCTAACAATATTAATTCCAATTTAGGCTCATTGGCTATCTTCCCATTTCTCTGAATCATCTTCAGCTTCCTTTATTAATGTTTTATTGCTCTCAGCCTATAAGTCTTTCACCTCCTTGGTGAGGTTTATTCCTAGGTATTTTTGGTTGTGATTTTAAAAGATTTTTTTTTTTGCATTCCGTTTCTGATATTTCATTGTTAGAGTAAAGAAATGCAACCGTTTTTGTATGTTAGTCTTATAGCTTGCTACCTTGCTGAATTTATTTATCAATTCCAGTAGTTTTTGTGTGGAGTCTTCAGCGTTTTCTCTGTATCATATCATGTCATCTACTGTCAGCATTTTTTTTTTTTTTTTTTTTTTTTTTTTTTTTTTTTTTTTTTTTTTTTTTTTTTTTTTTTTTTTTTTTTTTTTTTTTTTTTTTTTTTTTTTTTTTTTTTTTTTTTTTTTTTTTTTTTTTTTTTTTTTTTTTTTTTTTTTTTTTTTTTTTTTTTTTTTTTTTTTTTTTTTTTTTTTTGCTTTTTAGGGCTATACCCATGGGATATGGAAGTTCCCAGGCTAGGGGTCAAATCGGAGCTTCAGCCTACAACGCAGCCACAACAACGTGGGCTCTGGGCCTATTTACAACCTACATCACAGCTCATGGCAACACCAGATTGTTAACCCACTGAGCAAGGCCAGGGATCAAACCTGAGTCCTCATGGATACTCGTTGGGTTCGTTTCCACTGTGCCACGGCAGGAACTCCCTTGAAGGGCTCTTTACGTGGGCTCATCCCTGTGTAGCCTCTGTGGGTTTAATATTTTTTGGTGTGAGGGCTGTTTTTAGTGTGAGTGCCTGGCGACTCTTTCCTCAGTGTGTGCTGCTATTATCCCCTTGATAAGGGGACTGGTGTGGTGACTGATGTGGTGATCAGAGCCTGCACTGGATCTTGAGTGGGGCCTCTTCTTTGCTCTTTGCTCTTTTCCTAGCCCTGTCGGGGGCAGGGTCTGCTCCGTAGTTGTTGGAGTAGAAGCCCCTGGATCTGTTTCTGAGCTGCCACGTGAGGTAATTGGGGTTGGAGCGCTCGTGGGGAGAGTAGACACTGAGTATTCCTCCACCACAGCTGGCCATCAGAGAGAGCTGTCTGTAATGTCACCTGTCACCCATTGTGTGGGCACTGTTCTTGGCCCTGCCTGCATTATAAGAAATCAGGCTGTCAGCCCTGGGGCCCCTCAGGCGCGGTGTTCACAAAGCCACCAGTGAAGATCTGCTGGCTAAGATCCGCTGAAGTCAGGTACCAGGACTGCAGTAGTCGTGCACCTGGACCAGCTGTGGAAGCTGTGGAAGCAGTGCAGACTCTAGCCCAGCCTCCGTGTGCCTGCACCCACAAAACCTGCAGCTGCTAAGGGCAGACCTTCCCAGCCATGGGAACACCTGTTGTCCATGCAGATGTCCCATTCAACTATATTTCAGTTTTCAAAAGGGTTAAATAGGAGTTACCACTGTGGCTCAGTGGTTGATGAACTCAACTAGTATCCATGAGGATGTGTGTTCGATCCCTGTAGCTGGCAGCTATAGCTCCAATTAAACCGTTAGCCTGGGAACTTCCATATGCTGTGGGTGCGGCCCTAAAAAGACAAAGGACCAAAAAAAAAAATTAAAAAGGGATAAATAGGGAGTTCCCATTATGGCTCAGTGAGTTAAGAACCCAACATTGTCTCTGTGAGGATCCGAGTTCTATCCGTGGCCTCGCCCAGTGGCTTAAGGATCTGGTGTTACCACAAGGTATGGTGTTGGTCACAGATACAGCTTTGATCCAGTGCTGATGTGGCTGTGGAATAGGCCTGCAACTCTTATTCAGTCCCTGGCTTGGGACCTTCTATATGCTGCAGGTGCAGCTGTAATTAAAAAAAAAAAAAGTTCCTGTCATGGCTCAGCGGAAACGAATCCGA